>CAKAOH010037804.1:0-10351 GCA_916701665.1 Sebastiscus tertius | reverse complement strand
TAAGTCAACGAAAGTCAGCGTCCTGTTGCTGGCGCTTGTGCTCGCTCTACATAGACATGAAGGAGCATCGCTCAACACAGTGAGGAGACACACGTCAGATAAAAGCACAATATCACTCTATAGTATAGCTGCTTGGCAGTAATGTTAGCTGACCAGAACAAGGGGAGACACCGGAGTTTTGGTCGGAGACGATAACGTTTCTCTCTGCGGAGCCCCGTCACTTCACAAGACACGGGAAACCTCTGCTGGTCTGGAGGAGCTGCAGCAGTTATTTCTGCACAAACGTCCACTGAACATTCACTAGATACTCTCAGAGCTAAACTAACTCTTCTGCAGTGTGGAGTGTGCGCGCATGCACGTGAGAGTGGAGTGAAAGAACGAGCGCGGTGTGTGAGTGAAGGCAGGCAGAGGAGCAGAGTACAGCAGAGACTCCGGTCCTGGAGACCAAAGCTACGGTCTCCCCCGCGTCCTCCGACCGCGGCCAACACTGTTTAACAGACGGGCTTCACTAGATACAACCAAGAGGTTTTGGTGCTTCACTGTAGTTTGTGTTGGAGTCTGAGTCTGAACAGCGTAGCCCAATGGGAGCACGCATGGGAATATTTATTGCTCTCTAATGTTTTGTATAACTGACAGGCATGGCTGACTCACCAGCTGTTTCATTAAGTTCAGTATTCCACCATTAATATAATGTAAAGAGGGAGAGTTTTGAGCACATTCAGAAAGATATGCCACATCACATTGAACATGTTTAGCAGTGGATCAAACGTTTGTAGATGCAAAAAAGTCCACCACTTATGCTGAACTCCCACTACTATCGTGAATAGTAAGTTAAACACACAGATACATCTCTATCTACACGGCTCCCTCCAGAGTAGCACAGTGAGATCCGTTCAGGGACAACAAGGCCTCTTCCTGTTCCCGGGTCGTGACCGTGGTCGGTGGCTTATAGTGATTGACAGCTAAATGTTTGGGTTAGGCTGCCACCTCTGGGGATTTACTATAGGCAAAGCCTTTATACACATCCAATGTAGAACACTGGAGAGATCTCTCATACACACAGACGTATAGTGTCAAAGCATACACATTCACACAAACACATATAGACATAGTGTCCAGGCACACACCCCTCCATCCTCCCCGCTGACACACACACACACATATACAGAGAGTGTATGAGCGTATCTCATCGACATATCTCATGTTCATCCCACAGGGAACTCAGTCTGAGACCATAGCAACCTTGTGTCAGGGGGAGGAAGGAAGTAGGAGCTTATAGGGAGGAATTCACTTAAACTTAGGAACAGTTAAATTATGGAATATTCTTCTGCTTTTGCACATTTCCCCTCTTTTTATGGGAGGCGTGGTGGAAAATGATTATTTTTCATTAAAGTCATGTATTGTAGCTCACTGTTGTATTTTCAGTATGGACAGCTATAATTACTGATGATCTGGCTGCTGGGATAATGTGAGATTATACGCTGCTTTCATTGCGGTCTCCTCTGAGGTGTTCAGCCACATTTTCTCAAAGCAAACTTTAGAACTCTAATAACGAGGGCTGTCAGTTGATTCAAATATTTAATTGTGATTAATCGCACCATTGTCCAGAGTTAACAGCGATTAATCACAAATTAAGTGTTTAAGTATTTAATCCTCTTATCAACATGGGAGTGGGCAAATATGCTGCTTTATACAAATGTATGTATATATTTATTATTGGACATCAACTAACACAAAACAATGTCCGATATTGACCAGAAACCCTCACAGGTACTGCATTTAGCATAAAACAATATGCTCCAATCATAACATGGCAAACTGCAGCCCAACAGGCAACAACAGCTGTCAGTGTGTCAGTGTGCTGACTTGACTATGACTTGCCCCAAAGTGCATGTGATTATCATAAAGTGGGCATGTCTGTAAAGGGGAGACTCCTGGGTACCCAGAGAACCCATTTTCATTCACATGTCTTGAGGTCAGAGGTCAAGGGACACCTTTGAAAATGACCATGACAGTTTGTCTTCGCCAACATTTAGCGTAGCTTTAGAGTGTTATTTAGCCTCTGTGCCTTTGTGTATTAAAGAAATTAGTGGCATTAAAGCGAATTTACGTGGATGTGTTATTATCGCGTTAACTTTGACAGCCCTAGTTCAAATGCATTGAACTTTATGTCCATCAAAATGGATGGGAGTCTAATGGAGGTCTCGTCTCATTAGCTCTTGTGGACAGTGGACAGCTCTCATTGAAAATTAAATGAAAATAACATGAACAGACACAACAGACCAGTGGGGCTGCCCCCTAAATAGTTGTCCTTGTGTATCCATCATATAGAACAAGTGCTTTCGCCATCACATCTGTAATATTAATGAATCATTTATATAAGGACTTTTATAAGCCTGTCCAATCATCCTCATATCGCTAATTTGTGAGGGAAATGTCTTTATTCTTTGATTTTTGGGTTGTTGATACTGATATATTTGACTTCAGGACATCTCTAACTACATATATGCTGAAAATCCAACATTTTAATGTATTAATTTTGAGATTTCACAAAATTAAAGTCCCTAGAAGTGTATGATTCAACTTTTTCTCATGGTTTAGTGTTAAAAAAGTTAGCAAAAATCACAAGAAATCGTAAAATCATATCTCAATACTTGTAGAAGTGCAATCGAATCGGCACCCAAGTATTGTGATAGTATCGAATGGGGAGATGGGTGTATCGTTCCAACCCTACTGTCTACCTGCCTGCCTGCCTGCCTTCCTGCATGCACTCATTGTTCATCACCGGAGTCTTCCACATGCTGCTGGCTTGACAGCCTAATCACCATGTTCGTTGTTTACATTCGTAATGATCATTTTGGGGGAGTGCCTTTGGAGGGGATGGACTTTCAATGTTGCTGACTTCGCGACTTTCTCAAGGTCAAGGTCAAGGAAAACTTTACTATCCCCTAAGGGCAGTTTGTTGTACAGTCAGCAATACCACACAGTCATCAAACAAACACAATAAACACAATAAATAGACTATTAAAGGCAAGAAATACAAAAGCTTACGACAGACAACATTACAGGGCATTGTTTAGGAAACCAATGGCAGTCGGGACAAAAGAATTTCTGAGCCTATTAGTCCTACATTTAGGCAAACTGTATCTGCGGCCTGACGAGAGCAACCTGAACTCAATGGACAGAGGATGGCTAGGATCAACAAGGACCGACTGAACCTTCTTCAGGGTCCTGCTTTGGAACAGAGGAGTCAAGTCATTCAGGGTGGTGCCTACAATTTTGCTGCACACTTTGACTATGCCCTGCAACCTGTTCCTGTTTTTGAGGGTGAGCGACCCATACCAGCTGATAAAAGAGAACGTCAACACAGACTCGATAAAACAAGAACAAAACATTTTCATAAAAGTGTTGTCCACCTTAAAACTACAAAGTTTACAGTAAAAAATACATCCGCTGATGAGCTTTTTTACATCCAGCATCCACCCGAGTCTCAGACAGTACTGGTACTGTCATCCAGTACCGTGCCGAGGTGTTTGTACTGCTGCACCACCTCAACAGTTCAATCATTAGGCCTTACAGGAGAGATGACCGTAGGATTCTCCCTGAAATCTACTAGCATCTCTTTTGTTTTGGACACCATCATATTTAAAAAGGACGTCCTACACCAGTCAGTGAATTCTGACACTACTGGGCCATGATCAGGGTCATCATTACTGAGGAGAGACATGATCACCGAATCATCAGCAAACTTTCTTTCACTTGATTTCCTGACTTTTGGAGCTAGAGCTGCTAGCTACTTTCATTGGAAAAGAGTTAGCAACACTGGGCTGGGTTTCTTCTTTGGATCATTTTTAAAAATCTACCGTACTTTTGCTGGTTTCTTAATATTACTAACCCTAGCTTTAACTGGCATGAAAAGAATATTGACCACCCTAAAACCAGTGAATGTTGCTATTCCCCAACTGGTCGACTTCAGTTGCTCTCCAGTATTCTGACGTTATCAATTTAAGAGGCCTTGTCACAAACTCTTACTTAGAACAAGACTGATTTTATTTTACATGTGGATCTTAGACACACATCAGTTCAACCTTATTAGAAGTAGTTTTAATAGAACGATAAATTAAAATAGATATACAACACAGACCGTTGCTGCTGTGCCTGTTAGCACAGCTGCTACTGTATTTGGGGCCGAGTAACATCTCTAGCCTGCATAGACCCCTCAGGGCAAAGACAGGGTAAGCTAGCTGTGGCAGTTGTTTGTTTAGCTGTGTGTTTCAGCAAGCCATTAATACGGAGGCCTAATAGTTCTGTCAGTAGCATTAACACACGTGGGAGCAATTTCCTTGACACAGATTACACATGGATTTAAGCTACCAAAGTAGTGCTTCCTGAACATGGATTTAACCAGGAGTTAAAATCTTAAGGGTGTGGTGCACCTTTTAGGGAACACAGATAATAAACCCAGTGAAAGTGGTTTGTAAATTCCCTGCAGCTACATTTTAAATGCACCTGTAAGAGGAACTAAACACTTTAGGAAGGCTCTGAAGTATAATTGATGGTAAATCAGGAGCTTTTTCACACCTTCTCTAATAAGTTTATTTGAAACCCTGTGGTTTTGTCAAATGCATGTTCCCATTACATTTGAGTTCATATAGGAACACAGCTACAAGTTGTTTTAAAGCTGGTCCTCTTGGTACACTTCCCCTTTAGATTTAATCCATTTTCATTCACAAGGGCTACTACAGGCACCAATCATACACCATTTACACAGCACAACTGTCATTGTTAGTGTCAGACAGACGCAGTTGTCATTTTCACGCCCACCCAGCGCGCATGTTGTGTGAGTAGTAGGGATGCACCAATACCACTTTTTTACAGACCCGGTACAAGTACTTACATTTGGGTACTCTCCGATACCGAGTTCCGATACGAGTACTTCTCTGTGCCAAAAGACTCTCGTTAACAGCCAGCTGGAGGGTGTGAGCGACACACGGCACTAGGCTCTAGGTCGGCTTGAAAAGACTCGGGGCGAAGGTGGCTTGCGGCCGCAGCTTTACAGCACTCACCCCCGGACCTCGCCGCACCGTGATGGGGCTCCCTGCTGTACTGGCGCCCATTGGTTGGTCTTAAAATGAGGTGTGTTCAGGCGCTTTGTTGGTGCATTGTTATCTTGAGGCAGCAGAAGGTGATTCTCCATTGACCAACAAAAACCTGGTCTAAAGTCTGGCGCATTATTGTCTTGCTATTTAAAGGGGCATTATTCAGATAGTAAGATGCATCTACACAGGCAGGTTCACAACATGTGCACACTCTGCTTGTTACACACAGCAGCTCTCCTCCTCAGTTAAATATAGTGTCGGCGCTACAACATTTTATTTTTGTTGAGGAAAACACAAAATTCAGGCACTAGGTGACAATTCCGAATCTAATGTAATATAATGAAGTAAGGCTCTCAGGCGTTCTGTGTTACTCAACCTGCAGCGCGCTCTCAGCGCTCCTCCGGTCACTTGCGTACCCGCCGTAACCAGAGAGATCACAGGGCACACCTCGTGCGAGTGTAGAAGTAGGCTTCTTCAAAGTTTGCGTGTCCTCTTCCCCTAGACGGCGGCGTTTTGAGGGTGATGGATCTGCGCTTTACCTACCGCCTCTCCGGCATTGCCCAACTGCAAAGTCCGTGTGTAAAGCAGGTCCGGAGGATTCCGCTCAGCTGGTCCGAGCCCCCCCGTGGGTTGCATCGGAAAGTAATACAGTTTTTATTATTTATCAATACATGTTTATCATATTTAGCCTATAGTGCTTATTATCATATAATGAATTTAACCTGCACCGGTTAAATAGATTATCGGTGCATTTGCTCAGATGCAGTCAAATGGAGTTGTTGATGGACAGAGGACTGGGAGATGGTGGAGGCAGAGGGTCCACCAGCCAAACACCACATACTGTACATCTACTCGCTCACTTTCACTTCACGCACAAGCAGATCTGTTTCCTCAGCAGAAAACAGCTTGCGTCTCCAATTTGCTGAATCCTCCTTTTAAATAGCAATGCGCCCGGTGCAGGCGCACCTGGCTTTTAAAGGGAATGGGAGATGACAATCTGATTGGTTTAATTAATTAAAGCTGAAGTAGGCGAGATTGGAGCAAATATGATTAAAAAAAGTTATTTTTATAAAATGTTCGCTACATCCTGACAGTAGTACATGAAACGGGTAACCTGAAAAAAATCATGTTCCTCTGTGTCCTCCGGTGCTCCTAACAGCATCTGTAAGATTTCACAGACCGAAGGAAAACAAGCAGTCAGAGCTGATCTGAGGTCTGCTGTCCAGCTGCTGTCTATGAGAGCTGGCTGTCAATCACTCTGAACTCCGATCAAACGGTCAAACTAGGCAGCGCTGATCAAATATGAATCAATATTCTGTTACTTTAATGCCTATTTCTCTCCTCACGTGTTCTCAGAATCATCTTGTAGTGCACGGTTTAGCTGTAAAATGAGAAAGTTTGTGACGCCGCCACCATTGTGAAATCTGGTGAAGGAACGCCAACTTCTTGTCACATGACTGGAGCACAGCCAATAGGAACGCTCTCTCTCTGAAATTACCTGTGATTGGTCAAAGTCTCCCGTCACGGGCTAGATGTTCTAAAGCCTGAAAACAGAGCCATGATGAGGAGCACAAGTCTAGTTTTCTCTCAGAACACTTGAACTACAATATGCTGAAAGGTTATTATGGGACTTTTTGCCCAATGATGCCAAAAATATACTGACTACTGACACTTTAAGAGGCTAAATACAACCCCTTTCCCCCTTGCGCCTTACTTTGCGCCCAGATTATGCACTGCTTAACTAGCAAAAGCGGAGCTGGACACGCCCTAAATGCACTTGCACCATGCACTTTAGACGATGCGCTATAGATTGTTTAAATAGGGCCAAAGGAGTCACTGGTATTCCTCAAAGGATGCTTGAAACTTCTCTTCCACAGATACAGTACACATCATCTTTCTGGCTGGAGAAACTTCAGGTTAATCTTACAAATAATCTTCCCCTTGTTGTCCTTTTAAAAGCAAATCAATGTGTATTTTGGCGAAGGGGTTGTAGAGGGTGTCGAGTCAAACTGCTGCAGCGCTGAGTAACAATAGGACAGATTTTCTTGTATGATTATTATGTCCCAATCCATCATTGATTTCTCTGCTTTTACCTGCCCAGGTGCCATGAAATGAGCCGTTTTCATCTAGTTTACAGCTTTGACACCTGCAAAATCATCCCCTCCTTTACTGCAGCATGACAGAACACACCCTCACGCTCGTGAGACTGTAAGTGCACCAACAGCGCAGACGCGTATTGTTATCTGGTGAGCGATATTTGGCGTGCCCACAGCAGCTGGATTTCATAGGACATTTTGTAAATCTCCACAGGTCACTGTAGCAAAGCAGAATTCAGCACAGTGGGCTGCACACTCACAAATAGTGGTACAGGAGGGGTACATTTTTGCACCAAAAAGCCCTTTTCTCACAGTGCTAAATAACGGGCTCTCTTGAGACTATACATTGCATTTCCTTACTACATGAATACATTACATAACATACTTTTGGTCCACCATACAGGTATAAACTAGTAGTTCATTCTGAACCAATGGTACAGTAGCAATCTTCCAGCATGCAGTATGTATTGTAGTGGATTAATTATTGTATTAAATATGATTATTTCGCAGTCATGTCTATAAGGTAACCCCCAAGTTGCTAGCGAGACTCGCTGCCCAACAACCTGCCACTGACAGGCTCAGATTGTTATTATAAGGACCGTACAGAGAAATAAAACCTTTTTCTTACCTTCTGCTTGGTCCGGTCCGTTTGTTATTGTGTGTCTTGCTCTGGAATCTCCCTTCCCATCCACATTGTGGAAATCATCTAAATATTCAGCAATGACATTGAAAATCTTTTAGAGAGCACTACCCACGCTTTCTGTACTCTGACACAACAAACTCTCCTCTTTCACTCACGTTTGCACCATTGTCTTCCGGCAACAAGTCACATGACATAATCACAAACGGAAAGCGATTTCTATAATGTTGTCAGACACTTAAAGGGACTGTTTGTAAGAATCAGAAATTGCTTGTTAACAGCTGTGGCCGTTAAGTCAGCGTCCTGTTGCTTGCGCTTGTGCTCGCTCTACATAGACATGAACGAGCATCGCTCAAAACAGTGAGGAGACACACGTCAGCTAAAAGCACAATATCACTCTAGATTTCAGCTGCTTGGCAGTAATGTTAGCTGACCAGACCAAGGTCTCTCCATGAATCAATGCTGATCCTAGTGTTGGCTTTTCCTGCCTCAGCCTCCCGACCGCGGCCGGAGGGAACAGGGGAGACACCGGAGTCTTGGTCGGAGACGATAACGTTTCTCTCTGCGGAGCCCCGTCTCTTCACAAGACACGGGAAACCTCTGTTGGTCTGGAGGAGCTGCAGCAGTTATTTCTGCACAAACGGCAACTTCCACTGAACTCACGGGCTTCACTAGATACAACCAAGAGGTTTTGGTGCTTCACTGTAGTTTGTGTTGGAGTCTTGTCTGAACAGCGTAACCACACGCGAGCGCGCATGGGACACCGACCCGCAATGATTTATACCTGTAAGAAGTTACAAACAGTCCATTTAAAAATCTGAGGCTGTCAGTGGCAAAAACAAGCACTTTTAGTGGACGGTACCAGGCTGCCCAAAAAAAATGACATTAAACCCGTTAAGCGGCTGGCGGCTGCAGTGCTCTCCCTCAATATTGGACCAATTTCAGAAAGTGTTGTCCCCATTAGACACTTAGACACAAAAACATGGGATAATAAGGTCTAGGTTGAAAAATACTTAAGTTATACTTTAACCATCTCACGTGAGTTTCACAACTTGGGGTTACCGTCTAGATACAACCCTCTTTCACAATGTATCACATTTTAGCAATACAGGTTTGAATTTTTTTTTTTTTTTTAGTTGAGGTTATAGCTGACCATAGCAAACTGAATGGACCGCCCAGTGGTGCGGGGGATAAAGCCACCGCCACCCACCTCAGCAGACTATATGGTTCAGCCCCTTGCAGTGGTACTCAACTCCAGGTTTGGCTGGGTGCCCTATCGAACATTTCTGCTAGTGTTTGTGGGTTAGAAGGTGGTGAGGGATCATGTTTGTTGTGACTGGGCCATTGTGTGCTGGTACATTATGGCATCCAGGTGGAAAGAAGCGGCTGGTGACTCTGCATGTTGGTATTTTGGAGAAGTGTCAAACCCTGCAGTGAAAGGGGAAACATGGCAATGAAATACAACGTTGCACACTTGTAGTGGAAGTGATTGTACTTTAAAGGGAAAAAATGGTATATCTTACAAGAAGTAATACTGTATTGCACTTGTACATGGTACTAAGTGACAGGCTTGTCCAAAAGGTACAATTCAGATACCTGTTTTCAGAGAGTGGCTGAGCCGACCTCCTGCCAGAAAGAAAACTAGAGAGGCACCAGCAAAAAGAATATTCCACAAAGAGTTTGTTTAGCCGTTTGCCCCTGAGGCTATTTCCAGTTGCTTTTGTTTATTTTTCCCCCATTTGGGTTCCTGTGTAATGGTGGAGAAATATTGAACAATTTATTTTCCCTCAGGAAAAAATTGTGTTGTTGAATGAACCCAGAGAGGGAGCTATGCAGATGGGTTTTCTTTTAAAGCTTTTTTTTTTTTCCTTCAAGTAAATATTGAAATGTATACTATATAGTTCACCAAGGAGGAATGAGATGAGACTATTTTCAGAAGCCCAGCTCAGATCGCTCCTGGTAAATAAAATCACTAGCCTGCCATCTTCTTGAGCAATTCTTCTGCCTCCCACAGTGTTTCCCAACCAGGCGTGTCCTAGAATATGATACAGTTGTACACAGGGCAAATACTGTAGCCTTTTGGCTTGTGTTATAAAAAAACAATGTTCACAGTAGGCAGAGGTTTTTTGATAAAATTGAAACATGTTTTTCCTTCCTCTTAAAGGGACTGTTTACTTCTTACAGGTATAAATCATTGCGGGTCGGTGTTCCATGCGTGCTCGCCTGTGGCTACGCTATTCAGACAAGACTCCAACACAAACTACACAGAAGCACCAAAACCTCTTGGTTGTATCTAGTGAAGCCCGTCTGTTAAACAGTGTTGGCCGCGGTCGGAGGACGCGGGGGAGACCGTAGCTTTGGTCTCCAGGACCGGAGTCTCTGCTGTACTCTGCTCCTCTGCCTGCCTGCTTGCCTTCACTCACACACCGCGCTCGTTCTCGCTCTTTTGCTCCACTCTCACGTGCATGCTGCTCACTCCACACTGCAGAAGAGTTAGTTTAGCTCTGAGAATATCT
>CAKAOH010037803.1:0-100285 GCA_916701665.1 Sebastiscus tertius | reverse complement strand
TTTTATTCATAAAAACATGGTGAATTTTATTTGTTTGTTTAAAGGCTGTTTACAGTAGCTATTTTCTGATCTATGGAGTGATACAAATATATTTCCACTTTAATTTGTCAGCAAAATGAAACAAGAATTTTGAACCTGGCTTCATCCAATGTTCAGATTTTTGTTCTGGAAATGTTTGCAAATCAGTACACATGTAATAAGATAATGTTCATTTGCATATTTAAACTTGTAATACAAAAAAAATAATTGTCTTAATGTCAGTAATCAACTGGGTAAGTTTCATGGTGTTATCTATATATTTAAAAAAAATTTACCCTATTCATCCGGGGTATCTCCCCTTAAAATAATCATGTTCACATATCTGCAAATTGTTCACTGTCAACGTGTTGATTCAGTGTCCGCTCTGATTTAAAGTGAGATCAAAATTTGTAAAGTTCTGTTTAGGCAACTCAAAGAACTTGTTTAAGGTTTGGGGAAATAAGATGGTCTTGATTTAACATTGACAGAGTCAGACAGGTGCAAAAGAGCAAACTCCAGGCACTCATGCATAGAGGAGCAGGAGTATTTGTATTTTTGATAAAAAAAAACAAAAAAAATAACTGTATTGGTTAGTTTGCTGGTGACAAGTAGAAAACTGGAACTGAAAAAGTCAGCTCTGACTCGAGAAGGGATATGTTTACTTTTATAATCATTTTAATTAAATTATCATTTTCTTTGTTTAACCCTGAACTTCACATAATCGAATGTGTTTTAGAAGCTTAAAGGGGAGATATCATGAAAAACTACAAAAATACATCAGGGTATCTGGAACGCCTAAAAATCCACAAACAGTGAAATAACACAACCCAGTCAGTTTTTAGTGGGCTGTCTACTGTAGATCAGAAAACATGTGATTCAACAAGCCATTCAGATTTGGCTCCCCTTCCTATGTCACATACAGACTCATTAGAATATATCACCCACAGCTTGAGAACTATACCTTTGCAAAGGTGCACCATATTTTTCAAAGAATAATGTTTTTTGAGCATAAAAACATGTAAACATGTTCTAGTAGAAACCCAAAATACAGGTATGAGCGTGATATGTCCCCTTTAAACTTATGTATTGTGCTTTGAAGTAAAAAAAAACTTTTATTAGGACATAAAATTATATATTTTTTTAGAAGACAGGGTTGGGCAGGGACGTATATGTCTCATTTGGTCATTACACTGTAAACCCAGTTTGTCAACTGCGGGGTTGGAGATGTACTCTTCATGCAAAAATACTTAATCATCCACATACATTTCTTAATTATTTACTTCAGTGGGTATTTCATAGTTCTGAGTGTGTAGATGATGTTCCTACTGTTATATATGAAAAAAAAAAGCAAAAGTATTCATGACATCTTGACAGCTGTGTAACTCCTGGAGTCACAATGGCCACAAGAACACTATCAGTTCTCATACGAGTATTATATAGAAATACCATAGAAATGTCACAGGGACAGCTGCAATAGCCTGTTACATCTGACGGTGTTTTAGTGTGAGCAGCCTGCAGTCATGATCTGTGATGATTACCACGTCAGAATTATTTTTTAACTAATGAGCACAAGAAAACACAAACCGGTGTGTTGAGATTGTAAGAGAAATATTTCCAGATCATAAAACAAAGCATTTTATGTCAGCATCACAAATGATTTATCCCTCGATCACGTGAATACACAACATAGAAGGAGTTTAAACCATGACTTTCCTGTGTTCTGGTGAGCAGCCCAGTGTTTTCCTTCTCACACCAAGGTGTGGCTCGGCTCCTCATTGAGCCGTGGCAGATAATGCATGTCTCTGCATTGTGTGAGTGAGAGATGGAGAAAGAGAGAGAGAGAGAGGTTGGAGTGGTGGTTTATATGCTCCCGAGAAGCCGGCACAATGAACTATTTCATCTAATGGCAAAATATCCCTCTATTTCAAGTTCCTGGAGTGAGGACCTTGGGCAAATTGATATATGTCTCCTCCTCCTCTTTCTGGATCTCTCCTCTTTTCTTTTTTTTCTTTTCTCCAACAGCATTATGGGTGGTTATAAAATATTAATATGAGAGTGCATTTAGCGGAGAGCAGCTCATATGGGTATTCTCTCGTGACTCCCCATTCAGGTCACTGGGGAGCGTCTGTCTGTTTCTCTGCCTGCCTGATTTACTCTAAATGCAACATTAAAGATCCTCTTTCCTTTTGGAGGCTGCATGCATGATGCTGTCCTTTATCACTACATATATATATATATATATATATATACACACACATATGCAAATCAAAAACAGAATCGTGTTGCATGAGGCATCTGCTCAGATCTCAGTAGAGTAGCTCACGAAAACACTGATTGGAATAGACTGGGTGTCATATCTAGTTAAAACATGAGACAGACAGCACCGCCCTCAGAGGCAAACACACAAACACACACACACACACACACGCTTGTACACAGATGATCCTGGAAACAAACAAGAAAACACAAAAGAGCATGCAGCGAACACACGCACTACTGTCCTGGACCTCTATACATCATATTCATTGTCTGGTTATCCAACCCAGTCTCCAGAAAAAAAAAATGATTTGCATTGTATGTTTCTGCAAACCACAGGAAAAATATGTTTCATAAATACGTTTCGTATCAGCCTCGTATTACGCTTGCAGAAAGAAACAATGCCACATGGGTAACCTAGTGAAACCTTTTGGTTATAGGCAACAAAACTACTTGGTTAAGGTCAGAGAAAAGATCATGATTTGTGTTAAAATAATAACGTAACAATGTAACTACCCAACCTGATCTCATGGATGGGAAGCTGTACAAATAGCACATAATTTTAAGCGTGTCATTTCACACCCTGGGGTCAACGTTGTGAAATGGCTTTTTGCGTGTCATTTAACACCATGTCGTTGTTATGGTTAGGCAATAAAACCACTTAGTTAGGTTTAGGAAAAAAACATCATGGATGGGCTTAAAATAAGTATGTAAACTACATAAAATATGTGCGTAAACAATGTATAAAAAGTACGGAAAACATGAACACCGGTCTCCTGGTTGAAAGACCTGTGTTTGTTTGACCCATCCATAATAAGCATTCATTCTCACATTTTGTTCCACATCACTAGCTCTAAGCGTAGCATATTCAAATGACACATGAAAAGCAAAAACTGTTGTTTTTTTCACATGAATGATCATGTCATGCACCATTTGGTGAGACCGGGCTGAACTACAGTAAATAAATAACAACCGCACTTGGCGGACTTTCTTACCGTAACAAGCCTAAAGTCAACATTGACTTTTGGTTTCACACGGGACATGAACAGTAGCCTAGTGGGTGAAAGTACTGTGTTTGTTTGGAATTTTGCAGTTATCTTTTTTTTTGTTTTATTCCGCAATAAAAGAAGATGGGAAACAAAGGGGTAAAACTGGAATTAAACTTTGTGGGGTTTCTTTTGGTCCAACCTCTCAACAGGAGATGAATCAACCAATCAACTTGCCTGAAGCGCAAGTCTGCACAACATGCTGTTGAGATTTCTCATAATACCCTTTTCTGCATAGGTTTGCAGAGACATTTACGTGTATCTTTGAAGAAGCATATTTCCAGCTTTACTGGTTAGCTATAACAATTATTGGTGTAATTAAACAGCATAATACATCTGTCATGCTCTGATTCAGTAAAAAGATGAATGATTTTTTAAATTTAAATATATTTTTCATCACAATTTCATGTTGTTGTTTTTTAATCTGTGTTTATCCAGGAAGTTTCCCTTGAAGCTCTATTTATTTATTTATTTATTTATTTGTTTATTTATTTATTTATTTATTTATTTATTTATTTTGAACTCAGTGCTATCAAATTTATGTTTTGGAAAACAAATATATCTAATAAGAAAGTCTGTGAGTTGAAATACATATGTTGTTTCTTCTTTGTTGGTGTTGTTGTGCAGAATCATCAAGAGGAGGTCAAAGACATGACATGTTGGACACCATTTAACAGTTTGTTATGGTTCTCTCTATAATACATGAAGGAGAATATGAGAATGGTGATGTTATTGATCGGGCTCCATGGCTGTTCGTCCCCAACAGTGGCATTCAGCCTGTTATGAAGTATAAAGCTGAGTCTTGTGTTGGACGACCATGGTGAAATATCTGCACGGTACGGTCAGAACAGAGTCGATACCAGCTTAAAGACTGTCACACTGATCATTTCTTTCTTTATGGACCTGGTGTCTGACACTGACAGTGACCTCGACTGACCAGTTGGCACTATGCTTTGAAAATGCATATCCATACTGCTGTATGAAATCGATGGGGGAAAAAAATTAGTGCAGATATAATAAATCAACACAGTCTCACGGCAGTTTGTGAAATAGTCACGAAATTTAATGTATTTGATTCGTGTACATAGACACAAATTTCCCTTTTTTTTGTGGCGCTCAGCACGACTTTTAATAACATATTTTTAGTGCATTTTCCTACAAATGTCCAGCAACACATAACATACGTGTCATTTTCTACTCCAGTCTTTTCAAAATAAAACTACTCCGTTAGGTTTAGGAATGGATCTACTGGGTTAGGCTTAGGCAACAAACTACTTAGTTAGGTTTAGGAATAGATCTACTTGGTTAGGCTTAGGCAACAAATTACTTAGTTAGGTTTAGGAAAAGATCATGGTTTTGGTTAAAATAACTACGGAAATGCCGTAGCTTAAATACAGAAGTTACGTGGAAAATAAATCAACGTTGACTTGTTTCACACTGGACACAAACACGAGTCTCCTGGGTGAAAGTCCTGTGTTTTTTGACTTACCCACCATGATTTTTCTAAAAAAAAAAATGGTATCACAGGTATCACCTTTACAGAAACATCCGTCAAACTGTAAACTTGATCTATGGTGTGTCAAAGTGCTTTCTATAGCTATGGACTGAACTATATCACAATGATGCTTCATTTGTCTACTGTTCAACAACAAATCAATACAGATCTTCACTATTCCCAATGAATCCTTGTACTCTGGGCACCTGACACGGTAATCTTTCATTATACTCCACTTACTTTGGCATGCATAGAGTGAAAATGCTGGAAAGGGATTTGTCGCGAATTATGATGTTGATAATTCCTGTTATTAGTACGGCTGCGAGTTGAATAGAAGTGGCTGCTTCTGCTCTGGCCGACAAAGAACAGCGAGTGACATATGGTGAAAATGCAGCATCATATGTGATTTGGTGTAAACAGTGCCGTGGAGCTGCACACGGCACAGTGTGTGCTGCGTGGAGAGCTATTTTAAACAACCCAGACAGCAGCAGGCTGAGAGCTGTGCTGCTCTTCAGGTGCTCAATAATTAACTGCATGCTGCTCGCAGAGTGCCGGTGGTGTGGTGGAGGAAGTCAGGCAGAAGCTAGGAGCAGGGTGTGTGTGCAGCGTGAGCGCCGTGTGTGTGTGTGGGGGGGGGATGAGGGAGGTAGTAACATTGAATACACCCCTCACATGATTACTTGTTGCGACATTTGAAAATTAATCCCATGTGTTCATTACCATGTCCCTCTGATGAAGGCTAAGGTGGCACCAACCCCCAACCCCCACCCACGACTTGTATCACACAGGTCTGGGGATGCTGATTACTGTTACCGACATGGAGGAAGTCCCTCAGCACATCAGGATGGGGGGATGAGTAAGATCCTGGTAGCCTTTGTGTCGGCATTAAAGTTTCAGGTCGCGTGGGCCTGTTTTACACGGCTGCTGATCCCCGATTGATGCTGAGCTGGAAAGCAGCCATGGGCAACAGCATGTCAGACATCAGACTGCTGGTCTCCAGGTGCCACAGTGCCACAAACAAGTGTTGAATTAGACCCACTGGGATTTGAAGCTACATACGCTAACATCACCCTGATGCTGTTAAAATGGCTTTACACCAGGACTCAAAGGTATGCACTAGCAGTGCACTAGAACTGCGGCTCCAAGGAGATCCACACATGCGATACAGCTGCTGGTAGGGGAAAACCTCTAACTTCAATTTTTGGGCAATTGTCATGTTCTACCCAGGGATGCAGCACACATTGCTTCCATCAAGTATTGCTGTTACAATAAAGAAATAACTGATGATCAGTAAAGTAAATTCCATGAAAACACACGAAAGAAGGAAATAGGCAGGAGGCTATACTTACAGACCTTTCTCAAGGTTTTCAGCCACATTCAAAACACATTTGACCGAACATGTGAGAGCACAGATCAGTGTCTTATTAGATGGATAATAGCCTACATTGGGACCAAAAAAGCAGACGATTCAGATTAGTGAAAGGTGCAGTGTGTAGGATGTGGTGACATCTATCGGTGAAATTGCAGATTGCAACCAACTGAAACACACACACTCTACGCACTGGCTCTGCTGTTCTCTAAATGACCTACGACAACTGGCTCTAGATGGGGCCATTCGCATTTTCACGTTGGCCACCGTAGTTCTTAAGTTTCAGGTGGTTGCAACCTGCAACCTCACCACTAGATGCCGCCAGATCCTACACACCGTACCCGTTTAAACGCAGTGGGAATTTGGAGATTTGGGATCTGGTACTTCTGTCTGAACCATATGTAAGAGATAATGTACAAAGCGAGCCAGCCATTGTTGTGAAATAAACCATGCAGTAAACGATGGAAATTATGCAGATGGGTCTTGCGAAAACGGAAGTTTATTTTGAAAGGACACTATGTATGTAACAAGCATATATTGACACATCGTTCCTGACACTGTTCCAGTAACGTTCCTGCAACGCAAGTCGACTGGGCACTGACCAAGCGGCGGTATTTGACGAGTTGGGAGTGAGAATGTGTTGTATTTTCGCTTATTTCAATGTTGCTCGTGTGTGACAGTATTTTCAGTATTGATTCTTATTTGTGAAAATCATTTCTACAAGTTACACAGTACAGCTCTCCTTTTGAAAAAAGTTTTTTTTTGAGTGTGTGTGCTGTTTTTTGGTGAAATGAGTTCATAATGAGAGTCTAGCAGCCTGAACCTCCATTAGCCTACTTTCAGACACACACACACACAGGAGTACACCCACACGAGTCTGTACATTAATAGGAGAAATGATATCTCTTCATTAAAGAATCGTCTTTCTGAATGGACAATCCCAGGCTTTGTGAATAGGTCTCCTCATGACCGAAACCACACCAATGCAATGAGAGAGGGGAAAAAAAACGAAACATCCAAATTGCTACTTCAATCTCCAAGAGCTTTGAAGTGCTGTTTTCATCCCATTCTGACCAAAATAAATGTGTATTTTTATTATAGCATGTGTCGGGAGGTTGCTAATGGGTTTGGAATAAAAGACAACATTTTGATTCAGCCGGGCGCTGGTGGCACAGAGACCCTTTTTACTTCAGCTCATTTTAAAGCCCGAGCGCCGCTGCTCCCCTATCATTGGTTGATCAAGTCAAAGATGACGACCCACTCAGTGTTAATGCTTGTCTGCAGTTAGAAGTGATCCCCATGAACCAAATCAAAAGCCCGGCTCCCTGCTGAATAGATGCAGTGTCTTGCTCTGCTGCCTCCAGTTAGGGATCACCGCAACATGTCCATGTGAAAGGCTGAGGGCAGCTGGCCAAGGCTGCTTTCTCCTTCGGAGCAGACTTCACTGTTACCGAGGGCAAGCTTATTCACGAGCTGGGACAAGTCAAAGCTGCTGAACAAAGCTGCGGAGCCAGTGAGGGGCTACTGTTAGCTGTAAGACATTCTACACTAATGCTGCTAAAAAAAAAAAAAATGTCATCATGTTTCACGGTAACTGTGAAATAAAACATGTCATCTGTTATCCCAGAGTAAACTTATTCATTAAACAGGAAAAGCTGATGAACTCATTGCACACATTTTAGTTGTGAGACCTTCAGAGTGAAACAACCACAGATATCACAAGATATTGTACGGGATTAAATTCGTAACAAAACTATGGAGTTAGCAAATAAAACAAACTAGAAAAGTGCATTGTGCAGATCTCTGTCAGATGTGTTTGCAACAACCACTGCTGTACTGTTTGATTGAATGAAAAAAACAATTACCGCAAGCGTATCAGACGCGTTTTTAACTCAATTCATACGCTCTCATTTTATTCTATGCAGCTGTCTGCACCAGCTCCATGCAGCTAAACTGCAGTTCACTGTGTAACGCTTTATGTTGACTGTTTAACACTTCCTCTGAACAGAAACGATCAGTCCTGCTGTTTGTTTAGTTTCGTTAGCTGTTAGCTCTGTTAGCCGTGTGCCAAACACACCGCAGGACCAACATGACAAGACGCGTTCCGTTGTAGTCAGCGCTCTGTTCAGATTGTCATTTGTTAAGATTGTTAAATTACACATACTTACATACAATTGTCTTACAAGGCGTGCAAATCAGCGAGAGGAACCATTCGTAATCTATAGCGGAATCAAGAGTCCGAAGTGAAGCAGTTGCAGCCCAGCAGTCAGCAGTCAGTGAAAATAGCTTATAATAAAAGTCAATAAAATATGTTTTCAAACAAGTGTCAATCATAACAACAACTATGAGAGGTCCTTGAGCATAAAGTCATAAATGAGCACACAAAATATTAGGCTGATGGGCGTAGTGTGTGAGATTAGCCATGGAAAGACACGGCAATGCACGCACACTCATGCATGCACGCATCCACACAACCAAATACATAATATCTTAATTAAAATAATGATTTGAAAGCTAAAGAGTATGTAAACATGCATGACACATACATGATAATATTATATTGTGTAAATGATTCTAACACATGGTGACCAGCCATCCCAGTTTGTCCGGGATTGTCACGGTTTCAAATTGGCTGTCCCGTGTCCCTACTAAATGTCTTTGAAACACTGAAATGTCCACAATTGAAAAAAATAATAATAATGATATTATACTTGTTTTCAACCATTACATAGATGTTTATCATGTTCTATCTCACTCATTATCAATATAAAAACATAAACAATGCACCACGCATCTGAATTCAACACTGATATGTCTGTATGTGTGTCAATCAATCAATGTGTCGTTAAGGCTGTTGCTATGACGCTTGCGGCTCTTTCTGACAGAACCTGTCAGCTCGCTAACAGTTAGCTGTCATGCCGAAGAGAAAGTCAGTCTTTTCTAAGGATCTCAAGGAGGCTTAGCCTACTCCCTCCTCTGTAAAGTAACCGGCGATGAAAATGCTGCGTTCTGCACACACACACACACACACACACACACAAGAGTAGATTGTCACACAGTGGAAATATAAAAGATCACATTAAGATGGCCAGGTAGCAATATACAATAGCTGGCAGAGAATGTGTCACAGTTGGCCATTTAGCCAACAGCCTGCGCTTGTGCACACTGACAAATACCTTGTGTTTAGTTTTAAAAGGTATCTGACAATCAGTAATTATATTTCAGTCATGCAATCCTTGTGTTCTGTGTTTAATAGTGTTATTATACTGTTATCAAATAAAGTGTGTTTGGTGGATTTTTGCTGCCGAGGTGCTGTCCATGGTGATGAAACGTGAGCTTGGTAGGTATGCTAAATGCTGAAATAATTGTCCCCCATCTTGATGAAAATGCCTTAAAGCTGCAGTAGGCAGTATATTTTTGGTATCATTGGGCAAAGATTCCATAATAACCTTTCAGCATATTGTAATTCAAGTGTTCTGAGAGAAAACTAGACTTCTGCACCTCCTCATGGCTCTGTTTTCAGGCTTTAAAAAATCTAGCCTGTGATGGGAGACTTTGACCAATCACAGGTCATTTCAGAGAGAGAGAGCGTTCCTATTGGCTGTGCTCCGGTCATGTGACCAGAACTTGGCGTTCCTTCAACAGATTTCACAATGGCTCATTTTACAGCTAAACCGTGCACTACAAGATGATTCTGAAAACGTTTGAGGTGAGAAATAGGCATTACAGTAACATAATATTGATTCATATTTTATCAGTGCTGCCTAGTTTGACCGTTTGGTCGGAGTTTGCGAGTGATTGACAGCCGGCTCTCATGGACAGCAGACCTCAGATCAGCTTTTACTGCTTGTTTTCCTCCGGTCTGTGAAATCTTGCAGATGCCGTTAGGAGCACCGAAGGACACCGGAGGACACCAGAGGACACATGATTTTTTTCAGGTTACCTGTTTCATGTACTACTGTCATGATATTGCGACCGTTTTATAAAAATATTTTTTTATAATCATATTTGCTTTGTTCTATATTCCTGCACCTGGAGAAGCTTTTTGTGATCTGAAGGTTTTCCTTCCTCATGAAAAACGATTATAGAAGTGATTTCCATTAAATGTGTGTTCTATGTTGTCGTACAAAACGTTCAAGTGTAAGCATACAAATGTTTTTGGATAAATGTTACAAGAGTATAGAATTACATTTAATGCTAATAGGATACAAAATCCAATCAAAAGAGTTAAGCCAAGTCAACTATACATAATCTTCTGGCAGGAAGCTTATACCTCTCACATGTTGAACATGATAAATTGAAAACTCTGGAATTTAGAAACACATTTTATTCATCTTGATTATTTCAAATAATAATAATTATTGATGTTTATCAAAACAATAATTGACATAATAGCCACAGATATTTCTGGTATTCTCATTGGTGGAGGAGACTGGAATGTCCAACTGCAATCTTAGACTCCACCAACCTGACCAAAAAAATAAACCCAGAAACATTATATGTAAGGAAAATCCTGGAAGAAAGACATCTGGAGGGAATTCCACCCATTAGAAAAACAGTTTACCTTCTTCTGCCACTTTTGTTCACATTTAACTCACTGTTTTATAGGAGCTATATATGCATGCATTTGAACAGCAAACAAAGGGAATTCAGGATTACTCGGAATATAAAAATAAAAAGCAAATATCACCAAAGTATAAATCGCAAAACACAAATGACCATTATTCCACATTAAACCCAGAGTGAATATGTTAACATTCTTTCACGCACTTTAATAGGGATCAGTGGTCACAGTGAGGAGGAGGTTTGCACTGGAAATGGTTACAACATATACAGGAGGAGAGACTTTCTTCAACATCCTTTATGTTGTCTTTACTATCATCAGTCTATACTGGTATCAGTGACAGCTGACGTAGTCTCCACATGTATCCGCAGCCCCCCGTAGCCCAGATACATGTTCCACTTTTGAGTAGGTGCAGGTCAGCTCTGCATGGCGGTGTCTCCAGCAGAGGTTGGCCTCCGTGATATCGTTTTCACAGTTAAAGTCTTTTAGGCCGATGAAAAAGCTGACAAAGGACACCGAGAAGTATAGCCTGACATTTCTTAGACGATTAAAAAGATAATGATTCACTTCTCTGGAGTTCACTCTGCTCTCATCTAGAATTTGTACGTTAGGAATACAAACTGCCGAATCCCAACGTGAGCAGCTCTAAAGACAACGAGCAGAGGAAGAAGCCCTGCTGTTTGCTCTAATATGCTGTTTAAAGTTCTATCGAGATTATTTTCAGTGTGCAAAAACACATTCTTAACATCTGATTTGATATTCATCAATATTGTTACAAAGTGACCAAAATCGTAATCCTCAGTGGTCTCCAGCCAGAGTTTGTTATTAATTAATTAATTCATAATTATTATTAACCAGAACTCGCACAACTCCAAACTCCATCAAGGCTGAACAATCTCATCCTCCTCATTCTACTAAAAATAAATGATGTCATTTTGTACTAAATATAATCTGGCAAGAGGACCTGTTGGTAAGAATGTGCTGAGATTATTTTAGTATAAATGCTCTACTAGTCAGGATAGTACAGCACTTGAAACCTATATGTTTTAAATAAACTAAAATGTAATTGATTGACAAGCTTGTACTTCACTCTAAATTTAAAAATGCAGTAAGACGGTGAAACCTATACATATGTGTTTTTAGTCAGAAATAACAATGGGCTGATGTAAAAGTGTCTTTTCGGCATAAGATTCTAAAAATCTTCATGTGAAAACACGTTAATTGGAAACTATATATATTTGGAGGAAATATTCATAAAAGATGACGGGACTAATGATGTAAATTAAACTGAATTGGCCATTATTTAGATATTATTCATGAATAAAAACTAAAATAAAACATAATTGATGGCATCAGAATCTTCTCTTGACTTGACTTGACTCTTGCTTTTTTATAAAGTGTCTTATAGTTGTATGTATGTGTATGTGCAGTATGCAGTATGCAGTAGGTGTGTATGTATATGTGTATATATATATGTATACAGTATATGTATTTGTGTATGTGTATATATATATATGTATGTGTATAAGAATAATGTATAATCATCATATTTTATATTGTATTTTATATGCACGGTCAGATGCTGTGTATTGTATATATATATAAGTATATATATATATTGCTTATTGTATTACATGTGCATATTGTATGTTATAAATAATAATATACGTATATACTAAAAGATAACAACTAGTCAATATGATTAAGATAAATATGTAAGTAATGAATTTGTATTTTGATTAAGATACATTTATAAGTAATGAATTGGTATTCTTGATGGATAATGAATTTAAATTTTGATAAGGATAATTATATCAGTAATTAATTAATTAAGTTATAGTACTGTATGACAGAATATGACGGATCAAATTAATTCAAGTACATGTTTAGCTCAGTAAGGAAGCTGGTTAATTATCAATGAATGACTTATGGAGAAGGGGTGAGATTAAATAAGTTTGTCACTCCTTTTTGAATATGTAAACCAAGGCATCAAGTGTTTGACAATTTCTTTTGCTTATGCTTTTCATTGTATGTAAATATTACTTTTTTCTGGCTGTCCAGTTGTTTGTATGATCGTTCTCTTTTTTTATTTTTTATTTTTTTTATTTTACATGTTCTAAATAATATTTGAAATTAAAGGAAAATGAAATGAATTGTATGACGGCATATTAAAGCCATTGCAGGTAAAAAAGAAAAAATGACAGAGCCGGGGAGGGGGTTAATATTCTGAGAAAAAAGATCAGGATTTCCAAAAGTGGTAAATTTATGAGAAATAATTTGCAAATATATGAGAAAATATCTGAATATTCTCTGAGATTAAAGTAGTGCATTTATGAGAAAGAAACCCTGAATATTCTCTGAGATTTTTAAGTTTCGCCAGAAATAACTGAGCATGAAAGTGTTTTTTTTCTGTCAAAGAACCACAACGCTTCACTTTGCAAGGTTGCCATCCTTACCATAAGAACATTATCTTAGGAGTAACGAAATCCAGGTGGCGGCTGGCGTTACCACAGTTTTGCACAATTTTTGAGGGTTTTTTTCCACAAATGTATGACTTTATAATTTCAGAGAATATTTAAATATTTCTCGGAAATTTGTGATTTTTGTTTCTCGTAAATTTACCATTATAATCTCAAAAACTCTGAATTATTTTCTCAGAACATTACACCCTTCCCCCAGCTCCATAATTTTTATTTACCTATTCTTCTACCTATACAATGGCCCTAATACACCATCCTACTTATTGAAAGTTAGCAGTTAGCAGATTCCTCTCCGTGTCGACGCTGTAAAAACACCTCAGTACATTCAAACATGCACATCCTGCTGCTTACAGAGCGATGATTAACACCGTCGGCTGACAGCTTTCATGTAAACAATGTTCTCTTCTCTCACACAAAGCACTATTTGCCCTTTTGGCAGGGAGCATGGACTTGATAATGAGAGCTATTTACACTATTCTCAAAACTTCCTATTTTATCTGTTGCGGTTTCTAAAGGGCTCTTGAGCTCTCACAGTGTTTGTTGAGATGAAAAATGGCAGAGAGTGCAGGGCCATGTTTGAGGCTTTCCTCAAGGTCTGCACTGGCTGTTGTCTCAATTTGTCAATCTTGGCATCTTTATACACTACCCGAGCCCGAAACGTCAAATGTTGCTTGAAAAGTTACTTCCTCTGTTTGACCGTCATAAATTTTGTACCTTTTAGAGGGGAAACAAGTAGAGCATAAAGGACAAGGACACCCCCCTGCTCGTTTAAGGGGTTTAATTTATGCCTGTTTCCATGGTAACTATCTCCTTGGTCTTTGCAAAAGCAGTCACCTGACAGAGGTCCATTAGTAACTGTATCTTCTGCCTGTTAAGGAAATGTGTATCAGTGCATACAGGCCGGTAGTCTAAACAGGGCATCTGTCAGATTGTCATTTTGCCACCTTTAAGTGATGCCTTCAAGTTTCCTCAGGCAGAGGCTTAGTGCTCATGAAGAATGGCTTCTCTTTAGGCTGGGGGAAACCCTGCAGTAAGTGATGACACGTCTGTTTAGTGTCAAAACTAGATGGAGTCTGAAAGCTAGGGTTAGGGTCGACACATGGAAATTATGGGATGTTTAAGGTTAGGGGAAGATGTGGTTACGGTCAGTACAGATGTGGTAAATTATTATTATTATTATAACCTTTATTTAAACAGGGAAGGCCATTGAGAGCGAGCTTTCTTTTACAAGGATGCCCTACAGTACATATAAAACAATAGAAGCACACAAATTTACTGCATACATCAACAAATTACACAACAAACAGGCCAAGGACATCGACATAAGGACCAACATAAATAAAAAAAAAGCACATGCATGTCAGTCAAAAAGGATAAAATATGGTTAAATGGTAGGGGAGAGCGGGGTCGGTTGGGACAGGAGGACAGTTGGGACAGTGTCTTTTTAGCAAGTTAGAAAGCAACTATGTCATTCACCATGCTCACACTCAGATACACTCAGTCCTTCCTACTATTCCTCACATTTGGTTCACGGTTTTGAAATATAGAGCATTTGAGAACATTTTGGCTCTTTTGTTTTTTTTATTCTACCCTGCTGCATAACTGCAGTCATGCCACATACAAAAAACATATTGCTTGAAAGCTTATTTTCAGTTGATTCTAGTGTTAGCTGTATGAATTTTTGTTGGTAGCCCTGGGACAGATTGGGACAGCATTGTTTTTAGTTCCTATACCTTCTGACAAATCAACAAACAGCAGACAAAAACAAGACAAAGGCTCTTCCTAATTGAATAAGACCTACTGTGAAGTCACTGCCTCAAGAGGCAGCTAGTCAGAAACCAAATTTGCCAAATTCCATATCTCAATAATTTATGAAAATATAATAATTTTATAAATGTTTTCTTTTTCTATAAAAAAGTGACATTGTAAAGGTAAGGTGTTCAAATTTATTAGCATTTTTTTTTTTTTACTATTTAAATTACATTTTCTTAGCCCAGAACAAGGTGTCCCAACCGACCTTACCCACTGTCCCAACGGTCCCGGGGAGGCAGAAATTCAGGGAAAATGCACTCCTTGTACATTTAACAAAACTGTGCCTTTCACATTTGGGTTTGGCTCTAAAAACTTGATAAATTGTTAGCAGACATGTGTATCTGTTCAGGGGTCAAATTATTTTCATTACTATTCAAGTAGGCTGTGAGTAATGGAAGGTTCTCTTGGTGTCTATACAAGTGTCCCAACTGTGAGTCATGTCAAGGAGACAAGCCAGAGCCAGAGCCGCCGTTGCTTCTGTCGGAGCTTCTCCGATGCAACCCATGGGGGGGCTCGGTCCGAATGGCTGCGTTATGCACAGGGTTGCAGCCCGGCACTGCCAGAGAGGCGATGAGTAATTCACAGAGACAAGCCTCAAAACGTCGCTATTTAGGATGAGAGGGCCTGCAAACATGACTTTGAGGTACGTCTACACTCGCAGATGGATGACAAGAGGAGATGCTGAGCACCGCCCACATGAGGCGTAAATACTCGGGGAGTGAGTACATCATGACACATTTCCTAACAAACAGGCTTCATTCTAAAACCTCAAGCTTTGAATGTAAAAAAACTGTTGTTTTTTTTAGCGCGCACACAGAACTGACAGCCAGCAGACCGTGACAAGTTTTATTCGTTGAATTTGACAAAAAGTGTATTGGATAAGAATCACAGATTCCACCTTTAATGGTGCATATCATTTTTGGGTGTGCCAGCTGCCTCTTCGGGTGGCCCACCCGTGTGCCAGTTACACCGTTATCCCTCAATATTGGACCAATTTCACCAAGTCATTTAAAAACAAACGTGGGAAAATAGGGTCCAGGTTGAAAAACATCGAAGTTAACCTTCAAGGTTAGACCACTAAAATTCTTTGTCTTGATAATATAGTGCAATAAAAGTTACAGTTGCTGTAATATGACTTACAGTAAGGCCGCCATTAACAACACAGTACTGGTTTTGCCTGGCTACATGTAAATGAAACAGCAGTAAAATAGCTGTGATATGAAATACAGAATCTTGCTGTCTAATTATTGCCAGTAAGGCGCTTTAACCTTAACCAGGTAGTTTTCTACCAAATGTTGACCATAGAGGTGGCAGATCAGACCTGAACAGTTTTAGAAGACACTGGAAATGATGTGTAATCCATACGTTGAACATGCTGAAAAAGCCACCTGGCTCAATTTTATGGCTCGGTGAAACAAACAGTTTATATTCAATTTTGTTTTCTTTGCTATCTAAATATTATTTACTGCATTGTGTGTGTCAAATAGTGCCAAATCCTGAAAGTGCTGCTGTATCACATGTAAGCCCCGCTGTACCTGCTGAAGTCATTTGTGTGATTTGTTTGTGTAGACGGAGTAATAACTGGTCATTGCTTCATTAGAAGAACAACAAACCAGACAGGGGCTGTTTATTTGTGTTGAACCAGTGTTAATTAACATCATGTTGACTCATTAACCAGACGAGAGGCGATCTCTCAGCTCCCGACTTCCAGCGAAGCTCCAATCAGCAGAATGTGTTCAGCCCACTTGGCCCACCCACTTCCAATGCAGCTGCTTGTTTCACTGCTCCGTTTCCTGCAGCAGAGTTCTGCGGAATATAAAGTCCATCAGCTTTCAGATCTCAGCCTGATGAAAAATCAGCAGGAGCTTCAACAGGTCACGCTGTGTTGTGGTTAATAAATCCAATGTTTATGGGACAGTAAGGCATATCATTATTATAGTTAACTATAATAATCCTATGTGGTTAAAGGTTATTCAGCAACCTCAAGATGTGATCAAACAGAGAGGCTTTTTTTTCCTCTCCCTGTACGGCTGGTATAGGGCTGGGTATCGGTATCAACCAGTACCAAGCAGTATAGAAACTTCTCCAGTCAAACGATACTTGAGTTGATTTAATGTGACGTGTGATTGACCCACTACCGCAGCAGCTACGACCCATACAGACAGGATTAACTGCCTGCACACGGCATCACTTCATCACTTTAAGGGTACTGGTATTGGTACTGGCATCGTAATGTTTTTAAACTTTACCCAGCCCTGGGTGTCAATACATCTATACCTACCTATCTACTGGTTGAATACAGAGGGAAACCACACTATAGGTTGTTTGTTAAAAGATTTTACTCAAGATTAATACACAAATAAATTTGCGCGAATGCAGGCGAGTGACCATCGCCTACCGAGGCGATATTCGTGCTGAATATGGACAGTGCCATAGTGGGTTAAACAACACACATATCTTTGCTTCTGGTTGAGGCTGCAACTTCTACTTCAGAGTTCCCCAAAGTTGAACTCCCCATGATGTGAAGATTTGAATTTGCTTTGTCACTGGAAGCAAATGTTATATTTGCCCCTTCACTTGCATATAATGGAAGTGAACGGGAGGCGAAAATTGATTGAAACCACGATATTTCCCTAACCTTAGCCAAAGAGCTTTTCTGGCCTAAACCTATAGTCCATGCAAGACAGCCCCAGTCTCTAGAGAGCTAAAAGTCCTGCACGCCCACCATCCACCTCAACCACCTCCCTACAACGTCTGCGCGGTACATAAATGTAGCAGCTCATTCAATCGACAAAACTGCAAAGTTGAACCCAATCCAGGCGGCGATCGTGTTTGTCATCACAACGTGATTGGGTAAACAAATTAGTAGAGTATATATAAAGGTCATGTAGGAGACAAGGTCGCTATTCATCAATCTAACCCACCCACCAAACACAACGTTGAGACTGGAAGATTTCATAAACCCAGATTATATTTTATATTATATTCACTGCAAAAAAAAAAATTAATTGCCAATTCCTGCAATATCCATGCTAACTGCAGTACATGGTTAAGGTCACATTCAGAATGAAACTCTCACCCAGGATATAGCTGTTTGTGTCCCATGTGAAACCAAAAATAAACGTTGAGTTTACGCTTGTTACATAACATTGTTAAGTTTGCTACATAATAACTAGTTTAGCATAACTTCAACACACTTTAAATTATCTACTTTCTAATTTCACCAATACGGTATTTGGGAAATATTCCTAATCCCGGTTGGCTTGATTTATCCAACTTTATCTTTTATTGAGTTTATCATATCATATAGAAACATTTTCTGTTGCGGCTCAGCTGTGGCCTTATGCTCAGTCGGTTCGCCACACCCAAAACAGTAGTTTCGTCCAGATACTGTTACAATGTGTGTTTTACAATATCTCAATCTCATACAATCTCTTTGAAGAGGTCATTGAAACAAAGCTTTCCAGCTCCGTTTTGAGTGACTCTTTAACTGGTAGCACATAAAGATGCATGCATGGTAACTACGTTTTGGATATTAACCTTCATCTGTTTCCCGTCCGTGATCTTGTGTTCTTTGGATTGCACCATGGCCAATCAATCCAAAAAAAAAAACACAACCACCGCAGCCAAGCATGGCTACAGTAGTGGGCAAGTACTTTACCCCTGCGCCTCCTCTGAACCCTGAAACAATATGTGTATATAGTGACACAATACAGGCCTTAAAACTATATTCCAACTAGTGGCTCCACTACAAGATGGGACCTCAAGAACAGGCAATAACAGGTGTTGCATTGTGGCCCCATAGCCTGGTAACATTCATTCAAGTTCATGTCGTGATTTTGTGGTGCATACAGTATTTACAGACAAATTTGCGAAAAAATTAAATTACCACAAACTAATTGCTACACAGTGAATCCTCCAGATCCCCGAGGGTCTGGGGCTCCGGGGCAGTCGCCAGCTTTGCTCATTTAATAATCCAGGTTTGGTACAGCTCTACTCAACAGTATTGGGATGGGCAGAAGGCTTACAGGTGAAGGCTTTCTGTCTGTCCACACATTATATTTACCATCTCTTCACTTAACTGAAATTAAATTGCATGTTTTTGTCTGCTACAGCGCACATATCTTCTCTGTAAATCGCTTGTCCCGTGTCCACCTTTGAGAAAAAAAAATCAGACAACAAATGGGAGAAATTAATATTCTATATTTTTTTGTTTTCATGGGTTAGGGTTAGGGTTAGGGTTTAGGGTTTCTGCATTAATTTGTGGGAATACCATTAGTTCTTCGTCTACGTAGAATGAGAACTTGTGTATATCGGCCAATCAAATATCTTTATTTTAAATAATATTTTCATAAAGCGGTAATGTCTGCATTCTATAATTGGCAACAGCTCCGACACTGACAGCCAGACTGCTACACAAATAAAGTATCACTTTGGTCCATTTAGATGCTGGTGACATCCTTACTCTTCAACTTCCACTGCTAACAACACACTTTCCACCCAATAGCTTATAAGCTACAGCGCAAGCTTGTTTACTTTGTTTCTCCTTCCCTTGAGGTCATGTCTAGACGGTAACCGTCAATTTGCGCAACTCTCGCGAGATGGCTAAGGTTAGGCATTGACCTTGAATGGTTAAGGTTAGGATACATCGTCGGGCAGCGAGTCTTGCAAGAGTTTTCGTACGTTTTTTGCAAATCTAGGGTAACCATCTAGACACGACCCTCCCCTGCTGGGGCTCAGCCTGCCAGCAGCTGTCAATCAAACACAGACACTGCCACGCCCCTCCAGCTGCTGAGAGGAAAATGAACATGTCTGATATTTCCCCAATATCTTTTTTCTTCCTTAGCAATAAAAAAACTATTGACAATAAATTTAAAATAACACTGATGTTTTTTTGACAGCAAATAGGGGATGACTAAATGTGATTTCAGTTGGGCTTAAACCCAGTAAATGTCCTAAAAAACATTGTACCACTTGCATCAGTTTACAAGTTAGAGGATTATATCTCTCTATGAGGACAGATGCTCCATTTGTTCAGCGCATGCAGGCCTTTTTAGTATTTCAGTCCACGGAGGTGGTGAGCTTCACCTCACACAGCATATCTGGAATCAGCCTCTGCCATAAACGTGCAAACAAATACCCATACAGCATCAATTAGTGCACTATGAATATGAGTTAATGAGCAGCTCTGAGTGAAAGAGCACAGCCACACTTCAGAATAATGGCTGCTGCCTGCAGCAACAAACAGCAGCCTGTTAGTCACCCTGTCTCCGTTGTTACTGACCAAAAACAAAAAAGAAAACTGTTACATAATTACTAGTATGACATTTAGCAACAAAGAATATTGTTTTATACATATGCACACATATATATTCTCTAATAATAGTTCATAATTGAGATAGTGCCTTATGAAACAGCAGCATGTTTGAGATGTTTTCTTCCAAAACATATAATATATTTATGGGGGTTTTTTCCCCCTTCATATATAATTGAATAATATCAATTAATTAATCTTAGAAATCTTCTGCAAGTCCTTTTCATCACTGTCCAGTGAAAACCATGTATCTCCAAGTTTGGTGTTTTGACTTTTATCAGATAAGCTGAAGGCACGTTCCTTTACGGGAGGAGAAACGTCTCGTACATCATGGACTAATAATAAAATGCTTTTGAAAACAACTGGATTACATGCAGTGCAGTTTTGCTCTCTCACTTTTAATATCAGTGGAGACCGGTGGAGCTCTGTCACAATATAAGCTAATAGCAGACAATGATTTGTAGTGTGGCATCCCCTTCGTGTGTTATGGTTCTTATGCACCTCGCTCACCAAAAGGCAAAAAAAAGAGTCATCCATGTTTTACAATAAGCTACACAATAACCTGTTTAGCCAGTTTAGTTATCTGTGAATTCAGAATCTCTTTTTGAAGAAATAAACTATGGAAGCTTTCTGTTACATTTGTACAGTGTCACTCTAATGTGTTGTGATTGGCAGGTCTATTTATCCTTTACATTCAAATTTTAAACACAGGAATGAAAGAAACTGTAAGATACTGTAATGTGAAATGAAAGTAGATGTGAGTAGTGGCGACAGAAATTGTAAATTAATGATATTCTGACGTGTGTGTGTGTGTGTGTGTGTGTGTGTGTGTATGCGTGCAAGCACTTCATGCCACCAGTCAGTGCTCCACTTGGCCCCAGTCAAACAAGTGTGGACACACCACTGAGCCCTGATCCATAATGAGGAAGGTCCAATAATACAGAACAATAACAACAACAAGATCAAAATACAAGACAAAACCAAAAAAAAAAAAAAGCTATACGCACAGAAATATGAGCAAATAATTGTTGAATTTTAGAAATGAAATGATGTACAGAGATGCAATGAGGTTTGAATTAACAGGAGCCGCGGCCTGAAAGGCTCAACAGTAGGGAGATAGTAAATAATAAATCAATATTGAAAACTATTACACATCATTCGGAGTTCCTGGCCACAGTTCAGAGAGCACACACAGGCCAAAGAGCCTGACAAAAGGCTTTATTCCATTTAGTGGCCGAAATGGATCAAATGAATGCTACAACAATTATCGGTGCATTATCTCTCATTATTGACATTAAGCTAAAGTACTCCAAATCTTCAGGTAAAAATTAAACTCATGTTTGGCTTAAATAGTCAAATTGTATTTATGTTTTACTAAAAAAAGGCTAAATAAAAAAAGTACATCTCAAGTACAATGACAAATCTGGTTAAATGTCACTTATTTATTTATACCTAAAAAGAAAAGATCTTATACAGGCCTATCTAAATTTGAAACAATAATACTTAATTATGCCCTAATTTGTGATTTGCAGTCTAAAGCAGCATCAGAGCAGCTGATTATAGGCTGCACAGATGAACAAGAGAAATAATACAATTAAATGTTTTTTTTTTCAGTAAGTAAGAAAACAAACTTGTTTTAAACTTTTGACCTGAAAATCGAAAAAGAAAAAAATGACCAAAGCTGGACCTACATGGTTTCCATCGGACAGCAGTGACAGTGACCTTCAGATGAGAGGATGATGATGATGTCTGACACACACAGTCAACCAGAGCTGCTATATAAAGGCCGCACTATCACTGCACTATAATTCAACAGTCTATATTTTAATTCAAACGTGATTAAATGAAATGAAATCAAATGCTTTCCCTCTCTCTTCTCCTCTCCTCTCCCATAATGTACTCCTGAAGAGTGTGAAGACGCGTCACACGGTGATCTTGTCCTGCTATATCCATGACGCTTTGGAGGCGTTGTTTTGCTTCCATCTGACTTGTGTGATCAGATTAGAAACTGGACTTAATCTCCGCTGCCCCACAGCGCCTTTTTTTTTTCAATATTACTAATGTATATTCTATTGGCTGAATGTGACAGATGTCTAAACCTCGTCCATCCGACCCGCCTGCTACTTTCACTGCTGTTCCAGCTCTCTCTCTGTGGATATTATCTAAAGACTGAGGGCGGAAACAGGTTCATGCACAACAGACAGAAATTCGGGTCATATCATTTATTTTTTCCTCATCTCCGGTTGTTAATATTTGGAGCGCTATATGATAAAATCTAGAAATTACTATAAACCTTGAGAAAAGGGGAAATCTGATTAATAAGGTGCGGAAGAGATTTTTAAAAAATGTTTTTTTAAAAAAAGTAAAATATTTATGTATTTTAATCCTATTTTATGATTGGTTGATGACATCTTTTTTTTAATCTTTTTTAATTTTTGATATATTATTATATTATATTATATTATTATAATTATAATTATTATTATTATTATTTCATATTTAATTATTTCAGCATTTAAAGTCTATAAAGACACATTGCTGAATTACTACAATAATATCACGCTCATTTGTTGCACAAATTCATTCCCTTATACCCATAATAATTAACCATCAAACAATATATCAATAAAAAAAGGCTATATTTTATAAAGGTATATATCCTAACATTTTTTGTCAGCATTATAGGTCTATATAGGGAAATTTATGATGGTGAAAAGATGGAAATTAACAAATTGTTAAAAGGGATATTTCACATATCAATCCAATATTGTTCAAACACAACTTGGCTAATATACTGTTCAAAATCTATACAGAACATATTATAAGAAGGCCTATATAAACAGCAGAGAGGCAAATTAACAGTTCTACAGCTTCAACTCTTGATCCAACCCATCTGTTATGTGTGTGACTGCTGTCCTCTCTCTGTCCGTACATACTGTGCTGAGACCGGGAGACCGGGAGACCGACAGTCTGTACCGGCTGGACTGAAGCTGCTGGTGAAAAGTCGCCCCGGTTGTCGGTGAGACAGCAACAGGACAGCATCACCTCTCAAGAACCGACCAGAAGACCCAGCCAGCTCCCTGTAGTCTATACTCTGCCAGCTGAGAGTCAAAATGAATGAAAAGAGAAGGCGCAGCGTTAAGTCAACAGGATGTGTTTGGTATAAAGCCCAGCTGCTGCTGCTGCTGGTGCTGGTGCGTCTGTCGGGACGGTCACATGGTGGCCGGCAGCAGCGTCACACTGCTGTGGGTCTAGTGTAGAGCTGCACTGACATCTGCTGGACAAACACTGGTACTGCAATGTAAGCAGAGATGCTGCTTTCTAGTGCTGCTTGGAAATTTCACCTTTACAGTTAAGAGGCCATGATTTTATTTCTCAACATCTTGGATGATAACCATTTAGAATAGATTACCATGGCTGGGTGCTCAAATTAATGCAATTTAGGCCTCTTATGTCTCATATAGGCTTCTAACTTGTGTGTTGTTTTTTTTTATGCCAAATCATGCCAATATTCCTGTAACAGCAGTGTGATACTAGGCACAAAGTCAAACACGTTTCCAGTGGGGGTTGGCCTCCGCCAGGTTTGTGATTTTCATGGACAAGATCTCAAGGTGCAGCCGAGGGGAGGAGAGTGTCCGGATCAGGGACCTCAGAATTGCATCTCTGCTCTTTGCAGATGATGTGGTTCTGTTGGCTTCATCGAACCGTGACCTGCAGCACGCACTGGGGCGATTTGCAACCGAGTGTGAAGCGGTCGGGATGAGAGTCAGTACCTCCAAGTCTGAGGCCATGGTTGTCTGCCGGAAAACAGTGGATTGCACCCTGGGGAGTGGGGAGTAAGTTTTTGCCCCACGCCAAGGAGTTTAAGTATCTCAATGTCTTGTTCACGAGTGAGGCAAAAATGGAGCGGGAGATGGGACAGGCGGTGCGGTGCGGCGTCTGCAGTTATGCCGCTGTACCGGACCGTTGTGGTGAAGAGGGAGCTGAGCCAGAAGGCGAAGCTCTTGATATACCAGTCCATCTACTGTGTTTTCCCTCCTTTGCCCATCTACACACCTGCTCTGAATCAGCCATGTTAGTTCTTACCAACCAATCAGTTCCTTTCTTGTTCCCAGTGTTTTTCCCCCAGCCAATCAGCTCCCTGCCCATTCCTCGGCCTATTGATTTGTTATGAGAGTTTCAGTTTTGCCTTGCCTGCATTGGAGATTGAATTCAAATTAATTCACCAAGTTCCTGTTGTCAGTGATCTCCTGTATTTGGGTCCACCTGCTCCGCTCTCCCTGACAGATTTGATACTTTCCTTGTCGCCTATATTTTAAAAGCCTTGGTGAAAGTGTCTGGGCATTACTTCAAGATGAAGATACTCCCTCTTATCTTTTGTTTCAGTGTTGATTGAAGTTTAATTGATACATTTTAATTAAAATGAATGTTAGTTTACAATTTTTTACTTGCATACGCCCTTATTCTGCCTTAGTCTAATGGGAAAAGGTTTGTGCCAAAAAGACGTATCTCACTCTGTTGCCATTTTTAAAATTTGTTGCAGTATTATTTTTATAGTGATGCTCAATCTCATAACACAAAAAGATTAAATATTGTGTTCAGTGCATGGCAACAGTATAGATTCAAGTTTTATCAACATTTTCATTCATACCCCTCTGGCTCCAAGCCCAAGTGTTTGATTTACCCACAATGCTTTGTTCAGTACCAAAAGGGTGTAAACACATTGTGCACTTTTGGCACAGACCAAGACCCCTTTACTGTAGCACCTTTCAGTTTCTTTTAATTATAACTTATGGCTCATAATTTCAGTTGTGTACTTTTGGAAAAGATCTCACGGAGAGCTTTCATTTGATATACATTAATACTCATATTCACCCAGCAGCCCCTTTGGCTCCAAGCTGTCGAAATGTTTATTTCACATTCAGCCACATGTAGTCTATTTGTTCCTGTTTGTCTGTCGGTTGTTTACGAAGATATCTCAAAAACAACATAACAGACTTGAGTGACATTTGGTGGAAAGTTATAGGGCATGAACAAGGGTACAGGTGATTTTTGATGTGATAGCACCACCATGTGGCCATTTATAAAGCTCTTTATATTCTGGCTGATAACTCCTGCAACATGAGGTCGAAAATCAAACTTTGTTTTTCCTGGATTGCTTGGTTAATAATGAATCTGCTCCAGACATGTTTTCTGACATTTTAAATGGTTGATATTGTATAGCATCTTTCTAAATATACTGATGGCATACATTTTAGTGTACCACTTTCTGATGAGTCATCCTTTTATAAGCCTTAATTAATGGCTTTATTAATGGTTAATAGGTATTTTACTGTTTCTTTAAATATTTATTTATAAGCCATTAATAAGAATAAATTTTGGGATGCCAGTTTGTGGAAAACCCTCCATTCTTTCAATCTCAGTCTTCAGGTGGAGGTCGAGGTGTAGGTGCAGGTTGATGGCTATAGGTGGAGGTTCAGGCTGCCGCTATTTGCAAGGAACTCGTGTGGAGGCAGCGGTGAAGGTTGCTGGTAGAGGCCGTAGGTGCAGGTCTGGGCTGCGACTTTCTGGCAGAGTCTTCAGGTGGTCCTGGCAATATAGGTGGAGGTGACAGTAGTGGAGGTGCTGGAAATGGGACTGCTGTTTGCAGCTATACCTGCCAGAATGGGGAAATGGATGATGGTATGGCAGGTGGAGGAGAAGGTGTAGTATGGTGGATTTACGATGTAGGTGGAGGCTCTGGATGAGGCTGAATCCTGAATTCCGTTCGGCAGAATCTGCAGGTGGAGGGATGGTGTAGATTGCTGGAAAAGGCTGTAGATGGAGGCTCGGGCTATACTGTCTGCAAGAATCTGCAGGTGGAGGCAGCTGTGAAGGTTGTCGGTATAGAGTCTGTAGGTGGAGGTTCTGGATGCAACTGTCTGCCAGTATCTGCAGGTGGAGGCAGCTGTGAAGGTTGTCGGTATAGAGTCTGTAGGTGGAGGCTCTGGATGCAACTGTCTGCCAGTATCTGCAGGTGGAGGCAGCTGTGCAGGTTGCTGGATTAGGATGTGGGTGGAGGCTCTGTGTGAAGCTATATGGCAGAATCTCTAGGTGGAGCCGGTGGTGGAGGTTCTGGCTGCAGCCGTATGCCAGAATCTGCAGGTGAATGGAAAAGGCTGTTGGTGGAGGTTCGGATGGCAGCTATCTGCGAGAAACAGCAGGTGGAGGTGGAGGTGGAGATGCATGTATTTAAAAAAAACAAATGCAGGTAACTGTCAACTTCTACCCTCTGAAATATAGAAAGTAGGCTATAAAATACTGTAGTTTAAGATGGAAATAGCCTACTAATACAAAGTGCTAGTTAGATATAATGATATACGCACTGTCACTGACCTAGTACTTTTTAAATCTAAGCTCAAGACCTTTTTATTTAGATTGGCTTTTAATACCTAGCAGCGCTGTGACATTTTTCCTGTGCTTTTTATGTACCTTTTATATGATTTTATGATATGTTGTGTTTTTATTCCTGTTATTTCTTGATGTTAATGTAAAGCACTTTGGGTACCTTTTGGTTATTGTAAAGGGCTATACAAATAAATGTTAATGTTGATGTTGATGATGATGATGATGATATACTTAGTTTTATCCACTGTGTGCAGAACAACTGGATTGTTTCCCCGTGGTTATTATGTGGGATGTTATTTACCTGCTCACCGACAGGGGTCACTGAAGGTCACGTGATGAACCTGAAAGTGAAAGCAGCAACCAGCAGCCTCAGTTTCATACGGTGTTGCTCAGAGAGACGACAACACGCTGCTGCTCCAGCTTTAGAGGAACTCTGCAGGATGGAGGTAGGTTCCGTATCAGCCTACATTTAGACTAGCTAAAAGCAAGCTAAAGGAAGGGGAGGTATGAATAGCACAAAACACACTTTATAGTCGGAGAAGGTTTGGTTTCACCCAAACATCTTATAGTTAGTCTCTGTCGCTGTTAGTCTCTGTTGTTTTAAAGAAAAAGACGTGGACAAATGCTGCAAGTTAATCTCGCCATTTGATTCTGTCGCCAACTGCTGCAGCATGTTTGTTTTTCTACGTTGAGAAGTGAGAAGTGCTCCGAGTTGGTCAAAAAACTATGAAATGGAGAGTTTCCGGTTTCGACGTCTGACCTTCAAAATAAAAGATCGTCAATTCAAATGAATACTCCAGTAATTAACCGCCCCTCATGCAATGTTATGTTGCCCATCATGTGTTAAATCAGGGGTCAGCAACCTTTACTATCAAAAGAGCCATTTTAGGCAAAAACAAAAAAAAAAAAAATCTGTCTGGAACAGCAAAACATGTGATCATTGTGATGAAGGTAACACAGTTTATAGTCTAAGTATATAGTATATAAGTCTAATGCAGTGAGGGCAAGGTTCAAATGTACTACAGAGTATTAGGGCCACATTGAGGGGAAAAACATCTGAGATTTACAGAATAAAGTCATAACTTTACGAGAAAAAAAGATGTAATATAATGAGAATAAAGTAATAACTTTACGAGAAAAAAAAGTTGACAAAATAAAGAAAATAACACCTAAAATTACTACTTTATAATATTATGACTTTATTCTCAAAATACCACAGCTTTTTTTCTCGTAAACCTATGACTTTATTCTCGAAATCTCAGATTTTTTTTTTTCCTCAATGTAGCCCTAATACTCTGTCTTACATTAGACCTACAACAATGATAAATACAAATGAAAATGTAAACAAAGAACAGTTATTCATTTCCATTTTTAAAAATCCACAGGGAGCCACTGGAGAGGGGCTAAAGAGCTGCATGTGGCTCCGGAGCCGCAGGTTGCAGACCCCTGTGTTAAACTAAAGGGCCACAGCCCATACTGTAAACTTGTAATTTGAGTATGTGCTTTATAAATAAAATGCACTGTTATTGTTATGATAATAGTAAACTCTGCTATCAGAGTGACTGTTTTTTGTTTTTTTTTACTACTTTACCCAATTCAAAGTAACAGGGTTAGTAGTTGACATACAAATGGTCATTTTGAGAATGAAGTATTCCTTATAATATCCGTGCACTCTTCTGCTGTATAATAGTTCCGTGAAACACATTTTGAAAAGTGCTAAGTATCACATTGTTGCATCAAAATCAGAGAATAATGTTCATCCAAATTTATAAATAGAATTTTGTAGCATTTAGATGGAGGTATGTAGCTAAATTAGCTATAACTTTAGCTGTCATGTCCTGTTGCAGGGTTAGGGGTAGGGCGGCAGTAGCTCAGTCCATAGGGACTTGGCTTAGAAACTGGAGGGTCGCCGGTCCAAGTACTGAGTGTGAACTGGTAGCTGGAGAGATGCCAGTTTGCCTATTGGGCACTGCCGAGGTGCCCTTGAACAAGGCACCAAACCCCAAGCTGCTCGGGGTGCCTGTCAGGGGCAGCCCCCTAACTCTGATATCTCTCCATTAACGCAAGTATATAGGTCATGTTTGTGCATGTGTGTGTATTTCTGGCCTGTGTGTACTATGTAAAATAACAGAGTGAAAAAACTGAAATTCCCCTTGGGGATTAATAAAGTGCCTTTTTTCCTCTTCTTCTTCTTCTTCTTCTTCTTCTTTCTTCTTCAGTTCATCACAAACATCACTGTCACCATTGATGAAGTGGATTACAAAGACCCTCGAAGATTAAAGAAGATTCTTCAACCTTACAGTCCTGAGAAAAAAGTTTCGTGCTACAGAGTGAAAGGAACCTACGAGGAGCTGGAGAAACTTTCAGTCCGACTGTCAGAGGCGAGGCATCACTCCAGTCCTGTCACACACGGACCAACCAGTCAGCCAGATGGACATGCTTCACCTTGTGTCAAACCTGTGGATGTTTCTGGGGTTGTTATGGCCTACATTGAGCAAAAATGTGCAAGAGAACTTGAGAAGATTCTAGGGAACAGTTTTACCATTGAAACACAGCCTGACCCCAGAACAGCACACAATAAACCCGGTGGCACGGTACGGGTGACCTTCAGATCACGCCATGTCTCCTCCTACCCTGTTCGTGCTGACTTTGTCAGACAGCGATTCATCACATTCTGCCAGAGAGCTGCCTCCGACCTGCAGGTCACGTCTGTCCCTCTGAGTCCACACGACCACAAAGACCTGCAGGGGAGATTTCCACACCTCCTTTTCCATCCCAGCCTCAACAGACGTGAAGTGACGGTAACCGGGCCTTTTGTGCACATTGCTAAATTCAAGGAGTTCCTTTCACAAAATGCACCAAGCTCAAGCAAGAGTCCAGTGAACAAAGGTCCAGCAGACGCTCCCAGCAGCAGAACCTCGGGTCCGTCACCTACGCGCAGCAAAGATCCTGAAGAAGAAGAAGAATCATGTGCGATCTGTATGGAGCCGATAGTCACCACAGAGAAAGAGACTCTGCGGTGCAAGCACTCGTTCTGCAAAAGCTGTCTGCAAAGAGCTTTTAAATACAAACCCATATGCCCGACGTGTGGAGAGTTATACGGCGTTTTGACAGGGACACAACCTGATGGAGGCGAAATGAAAGTCACCCAAAACTCTTCATCTTTGCCTGGATATGACCACTACGGAACAATAAAGATCCACTATTACATTCCAAGTGGCATCCAAAAGGTAAGACTACAGCACACAACACTGAACTATTTCAATTTAACTTTCCACCTTTGAAACAGTATTTGACAAAATAAACTTAACTCAAGGTACTTACTAGCTTTTCCGGGAGCTTTCAACTGCATCAGCGAATGGAGTTGTCTCAGTTGGCATCACTGAAGAATGGAACTTTGGCCCCAACAGGGGACCGTCAACTGGGACCACCAGAAGTATCCCAGTGAGACTCGTACATCGCTACACTGTCAGAGTATCTAGCCAAAGTCTTGAAGAGTCAGCACTTGTCAAAAACCAATCAATACTCGGAGCTTTATAACTTTCTTTACCAACCGTCGTTACCATGATCTGAACACAAAAAAGAAGGCCCAGAGGCAAATTAGTGCGCTAGGCTTGAGATTTCGGATAAATTGTTCTCATTAATTTTACGCTGTACTATTAACTATTAGGTAGCGTACAGTTCAAGGTTTGTGTTAAGCTAATATTAGCACTCATTCGGTGGTTGCCTAGCAACAATAATAATAAAGATAGACGCACCAAACTGCTGAAAACGCTCTTTATCACGTTTTCTATCTGCAAAACGCGATCTGTCTGATCAGGCCCTAAGGCGACGTGATGGCAACTGAGTCAACTCCTTTCATTGATGAAGACTGAGATGTGGTCAATAGCTCCAGAAAAAGTAAAAGTAAGTGAACCTTGAGTATATTTTGTTTGTTCAAAATATTGAACAACGTGAGCTTTGCAGTCCAACCTGTTAGTTTACATGTAGCTACTATAATTAAGGTTAGTACATACATGTAAGATCCCTAGAAGCTGAAAAAAAGTCTCTTTCCGTATGCACCGAAGCTCCTAACGGCAAGATAGAACATTTGGAAATGCGGAGTGTTGGTAATTCTCAAGATTACCAAGCATAGCTTTAAAAAAAAAAAGAAGTAACAATATTTCTTTCAGCATTCCACAACAACTGCATCTCTCGTGTGTGTTTGGGATTGGCACACCATCAAAAGGTCATTGAAAGCAAAGAAGACATTTTATTGCCAAGACGTCCACTTCCACCAGGTTGGAAACTTGTTTTGCAAAGGAGACCTGACCAAGGTGGCAACATAAAAAGCTGACCAGTGCAAATGGGAGATTTTGTGAATACCAGATTGATCACACACCGCTGCTGTATTATAGGTCAATTTCACCAGTTGACCTTAAAGCTACTATGAGGAACTTCATCATTCTGTGTTGGATTTGGCAGTCCCTGTGGACAAAAGTGGTAGTGTTTCCGAGCACCAAAGTCCCTTTAGAAAACCTCTGATTTCACTGCAGCAGGGTCTGACAGTCTGCCTTGCGCAGTCCTGGTTCTGGTTCCTCCATGCCTCCCTTCCCTCCCGCGGGTCCAGAAATACAGCCTTGGCCTTCAGTAGCGAGGTGTTGGGTCTGTCCGTAGCGAGCTGGTTGCTGCCGGAAGCCCCGCTGGAGTGTCAGCTGAAGGAGTTTGTCGCGGACCTGCATGATTTTGTCTGATTTTGCGCAGAATCAGACCGAAGACAAGCATTGAAAATAACTACATAGAAAAAGCCAATCTTCTTGCTGATGGTCTTGTTTACTTATGTTGGTCATATAGAGGCACCAGTATTACATTGAGACTGTTTCACTACCAGTTAAAGGTTCCTCACGGTAACTTTAAACTAGAGGCCATCATGTTTTGGGGCGAATTGGCCCTTTTCGATTGTTGTGCTTATTTCAGGCTTTGTGTGTGTGTCAATGTTTCCTTTTATGATATGTCCATCTTTTAAAATTCAATAAATAATTGGTCACAAAAAAGCTACTGTTGCCTAAGAGTTGTGGACCCCGAGTCACTTGACAGGACATCATTAAGCAGAGAAACGTTTACTACTGTGTGTCTGCAGGAGGAGCATCCGAACCCCGGTCAACCATATGAAGGTGTATCCCGTACAGGCTACCTCCCAGACTCCTCAGAGGGCAGAAGCATCGTGAAACTGCTGAGGCGAGCCTTCAATCAGAGACTCGTCTTCACCGTTGGCCGGTCCACCACCAGTGGCAGGAACAATGTGGTCACATGGAACGATATTCACCACAAAACGTCAACACATGGAGGACCAACTAAGTAAGGACTCTTATTTGGCATTTTATTGATGTGCATGACAATGAATTGGTGTGCATTCATTCCTTCTTTTTTTTTTACATCTATGTATTTATGGCAAGAGAAACTTATGCATGTGACCTAAAATGTCTGTTACTGTGTTTGCAGCTATGGGTACCCAGATCCTGATTATCTCAGCCGAGTGCGAGATGAGCTGAAAGCCAAGGGAATTGAATGAGTCACTACAAACCAGGAGGGACCATTAATGTCATTGTAATGTTCTATAAATAATGATACACACTCACATTAGTCAAACATAGCTTCAACTAGGGATGGGACCATGTTGATTCCTATTCATTCCTATTCAATCATCGTAGAGAGGTGAAAAATAAAGCCTGTTTTAAAAATACAGGAATTGGCATGTAATAAATAACAAACTCATACGATGTTGCTATTTTTTGTATCCTGTATTTAGGCATGGGGGGGTTGAATATTGTTGTTTCTTAACAAAATGTAAGGTAATGTTATTCCAGTATATTTTAGGACCATTTTAAGAGATTTAAGCATATTTTGATAATTATCTGGATAATATCGTGAATCATAATTATTTTGACCAGGGTAATCATGACATGACATTTTCATATCGTGCCATGCCTGGCTTCAACTGTCATTTTTTTTAGTTGTCTTTGATCATTTGTTTATTCCTCATTCCTTGAATATTGTTTGTTGATTTATTTTGTTTTATTTTTGTAATCTTGTGGGAAAACTGACATGTGAAAAATAAGTCAATTCATATTGGGCTGTTAAAAGTTCTTTGAACTTGAATGATGTGTAAGCAGTCTAATTTTGTGGCGAGGCAAAGAGATAACTGGGCTATCTTGTTATATAGTATTTTGAATTTTACATATCTAGTACCTTATGTATCTACACTCAATTTCCTGGATGCCTATGAGATCATTGATGGTGATATTCTTTTGATAACTAATGTAATAACTAATGTCATATTTCTTCACTTGCATTCACTGAGGCCCTATTCAGACTGGGTATTTTCATGCGTCCTGAGTGATCCGATCATAAGTGGACAATTCTAAGTACAGGTGTGAAAGCACTCAAGACGCATTGAGGACAGATTGAGATCTGATCTCTCTGACGTCCTGCTGGGATCAGCGGGGTCTCTGCGCTCCTCAGGTGAACAGACAGGCAGACGCGAGTGCTCGTCTGCCTCGCAGCATGGAAACGGCCTCTGTGCTCTACTGTATCCTGTCAGTACAACTGTATTTTATTAAAATATGTCTTATCTACAGGCTACATATCTACAGACTATCAGACTAGGCATGCAAGTGCATTATTACCATTCTGTCGCACATGTGTCTGTGTTTTTTGTTACGGTGCTCTGCACGGAGCTGACAACCGCTTGCTCTCCTCCCCGGCTCTCTGGAGCTCTGTACTCCGCTGTTGCAGTGCCGAGGTCTTTTGGGACCGCCAGTACCTTTTATTTTCATGTTAATAAAATGGACCAAAATTCACGTAACAAATATGTAGGATATTACTACGGACATTCATGTAATATTACGTCTCCTGCATTAGCCATGTGTTTACTGCATGTTTATTTGCATATAGAGCGGGGAAGTGAGATCGGATCACAAGTGGTCACTGGAGACGTATGTGGAGACGCATTTTAATGCCAGGTTTAAAGGGGGTCTAAGATGTACGATAGACAGCCGAGTGTTGGCTGAAGCTGAGTTGATGCATGTCTTGTGAATTCAATCCCCAGATGTGCGTTCCAAGTTCGCTATACATCGCTGCACTGGAACTGGAAAGTCACTGTCACTCCAAACACAGACTGAGGAGGAACTTTGAAATTGCAGTGTAACATTTTTTTTACCCACAGTTGCCACATTGTCACTTCAGTGTACTGTAGAACTGTATTATGCATGTCAATTTATTTGGTACAAAGGATTAAACCTTTTATTGCGTAAAACATCTTGTTTTATTCTTCTTTTTTATTTTGTCTGACTAATTTAACATATTTTTGTCCTGTGTTGAACTGAGTGCATATCAGTAAATCAACCTTACCTACTATGAACCCCTTCTATGAATTACTTTCATTCAGATTTACTGCTGCAGCATTTTGAAAATATAAATAAAGAAATGACTTTACTGTACTCAGAGGAGTGTTCTCCTTGTTGCCACTTTTAAAGGGGACATATCGTGCTCATTCTCAGGTTCATACTTGTATTTTGGGTTTCTACTAGAACATGTTTACATGCTTCAACATTCAAAAAATACATTATTTTTCTCATACTGTCTGACTGAATATACCGGTATTCACCCTCTGTCTGAAACGCTCCGTTTTAGCCTCGGTCTCTCTAACGGCGGGTTTACGTAGGATGCGGAGAAGCTTTGCCCGGTGCCCATGTAAATCATTTTGGCTGTTCACAAAGCACGCACCGCACTGTAGCTCTGCGGCCGAATCGCAACCTTCAATGATAGTTTTAGTTCTGGTCTATTTTCTCCACGTGCCCGAGCGAATCTGGCAAGAAAACACACACATGATAATCTACTATGAGCTATATAAATTATATATTATATGTGATATAATTGATCTGATTCTGATGAGATGATAAAATATGCAACCCTCCCCTCTCTCCCTGCTGCTCTCCCGAAGTTTTAATTCCTCCCAGTCCCTCCCCCCAATCACATTTCAAAATCATCCACTATATTTATTAGAAATAGCCAAGTGTCACTGCTGTTTGTGATCAAGGCTTCTAAATTACATACTTATTCCACATATTTGTCAGTCGTGTCTAAACAGAGAGAGAGAGATGAGCAGACAGACAGACAGACACAGAGAGAGAGATCTCTATAGTAAACAGCAGAGGAGAAGAATCGCTTGTTGACCGACGCAGAGAAATGTGTTTCAGTTGTGAACAGCCAGGCTTCAGCTTGCGCGACAATTAACATAGCGCAGTTCCCATATGTGAACCTGCTGTAAGCCCCGCCTCCAAAAAAAAAGTCCAGTCTGCTCTGATCGGCTTGCGAGAAAAATGCGGTGCACCTTTGCAAAGGTAGTTCTCAAGCTGCGGGTGATACATGTGATGTGACAAAGGAAGGGGAGCCAAATCTGAATGGCTTGTTGAATCACATGATTTATGATCCAGACAGCCCACAAATGTTTGGAATGTTCCCTTCACCAACCAGCTGTTAGACATTCCACAGGGGAGTGTTTGTACTTAAGATGACTCGTCACACTTTTTATGACATGAACTCTTATTGTGTCACAGTAACATGGGCGAATATGCAATCACGTATCTTGTGTTTTATATCTGTGATTGAATTAATGGTCAATTTGTATAGGTTTGTTTTCATAAATTCTAATTATATCCACTGGGATTCAATGAGTTATATACTTTATATATTTATATAAAAGAGCAACATTTAAAAGCATTAAAAGTCTGTTATGGCAGGAAGGGTATCACATCATGTGTCAAGGTGAGTGTGAATTACACTCAGTAGAGCATAGCCTAGTTGATTTGTATTCAACAGTGAAATTAATGGGTCCAACTGGTTAATATGTTGCAGGTGAAACTCAGGAAAACACTTCAGTCACACGCACGCACGCATGCACCCACACACACAACTTCACGTAGATTATAATCTGACCTCATTAAATCAATAAATTGGCATGAGCTAAACCTGAGTCCTCACATGGGACAAAGAAGTTGTGTTCACAAGCTTCAAATAAAACTTAAAATCAGTTGTATAATTAGGCACTTCCAAGCTCTTGGTTTTATTTTCTAGGGTCAAAGAAAGTACACAGACTAGAGGTCCCTTTATTTAGATAACATATATAATCTCTCATATTCACTCCACAATTTGAGGTGATTTTCTGATGCATAAACCTCTCGGTCACCTCTTCTCTTCTCCCACACGATCACTGACTGATCACTCCCAGCCGTTTGCTACATACAATATCAGAAGGGAGGCTTATCTGTAATAAAGCAATGTCTTTCACAAGATCCATGAGGTTGAGTAGCAAAAAGTTGTGTTAAAACAGAGAACAATCAAAAAACAGATGCAGAAAATAAAAGTCATAAAATTGAGGCAATATGAAATTAAGAGCAAGGTATGGTTCGTGGTGAAAAAGGCGTCGATGAATCTATTAGAGCACAATGTCTGACCAGCTGAACCATGATAGACTTTGGAAAGCTGACAGTGCAACATGTGACAACATGTGACAACATGTCCTTTTGAGTTTGTGCCCCGATACAAACACACAAGTATATACACATCAACATCTGGAATGTGTGCCCATCTTTTGATTCTTCTGATTAGACTTTGGTGAGCAGTGTTAGATAATCCATCATTCCATCATTTTTTTGAAGTTTAGTAAATACAATGGATTTATTTTTGAGAGCATTCACAAGTTTAACTGCAAAGTAAGACTGTCTGCACACATTTAAGCATCGCTGGCAGTTTAGCAAATGCACTTGTTTTCCAACCAAGCCCGTGCTTACAGTACATGAGAAGATCCAAATATCTATTTCAGATCTGTGCATCCAAGAGCATGATAGGTCTAGAATATGTTTAGCAAAGCTTAACACAGACTGGAAGCAGGGGGAAACTGCTAGCCTAGCTCCATTAAAGGGGACATATCGTGCTCATTTTCAGGTTCGTACTTGTATATTTGGGTTTCTACTAGAACATGTTTACATTCTTTAACGTTCAAAAAACACTTTATCTTTCTCATACCGTCAGTCTGAATGTACCTATTCACCCTCTGTCTGAAACCATTTTAGTGTCTCTTTAAGCCCCCTCCATCCTGAAAAAGCCCAGTCTGCTCTGATTGGCTTGCAAGATGAATACGGTGCACCTTTGCAAAGGTAGTTCTCAAGCTGTGGGTGGAGATACTCAGACGGGGGTTGGTATATTTCACAGTTTGTGGGTTGGTAGACACTCAAGATACCCAAATGGATGTGCACAAGCACTGACAAAGTGAGTTTTTAATGATATGTCCCCTTTAATTGAAAAAAATACACCTTTCAACAACTCTGAAGCTCTCTGATTTACATATTATATATACTGTGTGCTAGCTAGTCAACCAGTTGACTCAGGGATTAGTTTGTTGACAGTAGTAGACCGCTAACCTCCACAATGACGACAACTTTTGGGATGCTGTGTTCACTGCTGTTGGTTAAGAAATAGCTCTGAAGTTGCCTAAAAACATGTAATTTTCTCTTCCTGTATGTTTAAATACAGACTATATATCATGTCAAAATCACGTAAATGAGACCGTTTTGGAAAGTGCAAGACTTAATTTTCATGTTTGAGGGAGCTATGGTGGCAGTATATGTGTGATCCAGTCTGTTTTAATGCAAGTTAACATGTCCTGGACCTCTCCCCTGTACTGGAGGAGAGCTGAAATTCACATTTGTCTTCACATTCATAAGCAGATTTTTCACAAAATGGCTTCAAGCTGGCGTTTTGTTTCTAAAAATCAAGTCCAGGTAGCATACCCACACCCAAAAGCTGAGGAGATCATCATAAATGCATTTATTCTGCAATAAGACCTGTCGATTACTTAATTTGTGATTATATTTAAATTCACTAATAAGTGAAATATATGTCTATTTGAATTTTGCTAACAAAGGCAGCAGGCATTGACTGGGTATGCTTTCCTGAGTTTCTTTCTGCCACTAAACTTTTTCAATTTGATCTTCAACAGCCACCAATGCAAAGAGTTTTTTTTTTTTTTTTTTTTTTTAACCCCGGTCAGTATCAGCTAACAGTTAAAAACTGTGATAGCTGATACCATCAAATCCTAGAAATTACATTTTAAAACCCATTTGTTTATCAAGCAGATGACATTGAACCCGGACAAAGATGTGTTTGCTTTCAACTGTTACCATTCAGATATTACATGGTGGAAACCTGAATGTAATTGTTTATATATATATGACATGCACACATTTTGACAGTGCATCTAGAGGAGACACAATCCGAGTCCTCCACTAAAAGTCATGTTTTATTCTGAATTAAAAAACAAACAAACTACTGGCCAGAGGATATTAAATACAGTACGACCTATATTCACTTAAATATGACAGAAAGGTTCATTAATATTTTTATTTTTCCTTCCATCACCATACGTTGCCATCATAGCCCCATCGATTCTACATGTTTTCAGAACATTAGAATTTGTATTATTCCAGCACTATTTTTACCCAACGCCCTAAATGAGACCGTCTAATGATGTTCTCCAGATTTTGTCTTTTCATTTTAAAAAGTTTTTTCCCCCAAAATATTTAATGTGACTGATGTCTAGGTAACTGATAAGTCACACAAGTCGGCACTCCATGTTCCCGGGACTGCATGTGTCCATGCATGCGTAGGCTTATTGCCCTGTTGACGAACGAATGATCCTCCACACAACTTTAGGCCAGAAGGGATGGAATGTAGGGCGGCACGGTGGCTCGGTGGTTAGCGTGGTGGCCTCGCACCGAGAGAGTCTTCAGTTCGAATCCAGCAGGCAGTTGTGCGGAGTTAGGGTTTTCTCCAAGTGCCTGCGTGGGCTTTACCCCCACAGTCCAAAGACATGCAGCAGGTCAAGTGAACTGAAAATTCTGAATTACCTGCAGGTGTGAACGGTCAGCCCTATGATATACTGCTGACATGTCCAGGGTTGACCCCTCCCCCTGACCAGTGTGAGCTGGGACAGCTTCCAGCCCCCTGCGTCCCTGCACAGGTGTATATATAATGGATGGATTAAGAGGCATCAGTCTACTCAGACTTTCAGATCTTAGTTTTCTCCCAGTACTTGATTTGAAAGTCATAGAATGCTGTAACACCAAATACATCATATCCATACACTTCAAATCACATTTGGTAGAAGACTTGACAGGAATATCAGCTAACCTTTCGTTCCTATACAGCATCTCTGCCCTGTACATGGATCTGTACATGTACATCACGGATGGTTATTTGATGCTTAGGTGTGCCAGGATGCTACCTTCAATAACCTGCGCCATACATACCGTACCTTTTAGAAACAATTCCAAGGATAGACCCAATAAAAAATAAAGAGGATATGAATCGACATCTTGACTTCGGCCTCACCCATATCATCACCAACCACATCCAAAGTTCCATGAGAGTTATTATTTTTAGTAAAAGTGAACAAAAACGACACATGTAGGGGGCGGGAGGGGGGGGACAGGGCCATGAAGGATCGATGTGGATAGTTCTCTGGAAGGAAAAGAAAATGACGGAGGGAGAGGGATGAGGAAAGAGGGCAGCCCATACCAAAAGTCCAGGCAGGGGTAAACTGTAATTCAGTCAAGTCACCATGTTGGGGTCAGTACTCTGATTCCTACCCCAAAGTACAATGCCACTTGAATGCCGCAACTGCTTGCTGTCCTCTTTGTGGTAGCCTCATTTGGTGAAGGCTGCCACCACGGCCCATAACAGCTCGTTGGCGTTGGCCTTCATGCTCTCCCCCTCGGGCTCCAGTTCGAGCAGCTGCCGCACTCTCTTCATGGCCAGGTCGTATTGGTCGTCTAGCAGTGGGGCGAAGGCATTTTCCAGGACATCAGAGGAATGGGCTAAGAAGATGAGCCCAAGCAGCCGCTTGTCCATTCGCTGTGGGTCATTCACCCACTTGTCCAGTACGGCCTCCTGGACCTTCTTGATGAGGCGTTGCTTAATGTTGTTGTTGGTCAGAGGATGTGTGGTCATGTCGAAAAGCAGGAAGTTCTGCTTCTCGGTAGTGAGGACGCCTTTTTCCACCAAGTTTTTTGCCAGCCGCTCACGGACGTTTCGCAGTTGATAATGAAGCTTCAGGGGGTTCCACGTCTCTCCTATAAAGACGAGCCAATAAAACAACAGACAGTTAGGAGACCCACATAGACTCATTTATCTTTTTAGGGGGGTACAGGGGAGATGGCAGCTCGACAGTATATGTCACGTAGAAGTGGTGTACATCATCTGAAAGCTGGGAACCTGAAGATTAATATGAGATGCCGCTCAGCACTGTGTTTCAAGGTTTTCTAGTCATGAATCTGTAATACATACTGTGTTTTGCTATTGCTATTCAAATGTTGAACGTTTAGAATGTATGTATTTTTTCCACCAAATTGCAGAGAACATCAAGTTTCGCCTGTAGTGGAATTAACACATTATTATGCCTACAGATATCGTGATGGCCCACTGGCAGATGCAGACATAAAATACAACGCTTTTCAAAATGTAGGCCTACTGGGCAAAATAAGAAATCTACTTCAACCTATGTTACATGCAAAACAGGGCTCCAGGCGAATGTTTTACATTGGTTGCACTGGTGTGGTCAGATGTCAGGCACACCGGTGAAACCAATTAAAATGTTTAGTCACACTCTGAAGCCCTGTAAAACATGCCATATGTATTTGCATGTAACATATCGGCCTGTCATATTGAAGGAAATTTAAGCCTTTATGTGCCAATACCCATGACATGCCGATATCACAGTGCATCCTTAAAGTATATGATGTCATTCCCATGCTCAATTGTGTCTAAACATTTTTGACCACTCAAATTGATACAAATGTACAAGAATCCCTCCAGAAGACCACATTAAGACACCAAAATCTCGAGGAACAACCACAGAAAAATTCATGCTGTGATTTGGTTTCAAAAACTTTCGACATTTGGAGATTTCTGCAAGAATTGCATTTTTCGGCGATTGGATGGCGAGCACTTCTGTTCTGTAAACTGCACAGAAACACCCATTTTGTTGTGTTTTTAAATTTAAGATTTTTAATCCTTCATCAGTCAGGTATTATTTGGTCACAAAGGGTTTTATAGTTGTTGCATCAAGTTGAGAATCACCACAAAGCCTGACAGCATTGTCTCTTTACACACATATACAACCAGTGTGGGGCTGGTGCCGACGAAGCAGCTGAACTCACCACTGAGCAGTTCGATCCAGCTCTGCACAGTCTCTGGTGGTTGGGTGTCTTTGATGTGTTTTAGGGCTTCATCCAGGAGCACATCGCCTGTTGGAGCATCTGACTTACATATCACCTGCCAATCAGAACAATGACAGCCAGTTAGAAGGTGTAGTTACCAGAGGACAGTCGCTGACATAATGCACAGAATATCCCTTTTCTTTTGATTACTCAAGGCTCTGCTCACATCACTGAGTGACGTTCACTGTCACATGACACACTGAAACTGCTAATTTGTATTCTGTGTGCTTTGCTGGTCACTTGCTCAACTACAACTGTAGTCAACTGTCATTATTGATTTATTTGTCAAATACTTTTTCTGATTAATTGTTTGGTCTATAAACAAGTGAAAGTGGTGAAAAATGCAGTTTCCTAGAAATCCAGGTTGACATATTTAAATGTATTGTTTTGTCCAACCAACAGCCCAAAACCCAAAGATATTCAGTTTACAATGTCAAATAGAGAAAAGAAAAAAGTCCTCACATTCCAGAAGTCACAACCAAAGAATGTTTTGCTTGATTAAAAAAAAAAAAAAAAGACAATCAATTAATTGGTCTGCAGACATTATGAAAATAAATGGGAAACTATTTTGCCCCAAAACAAAGTCCCTCATTCACTTTCACTCTGCAATTAATTTTTATTTAGCCCATATTGATGAAGGAATATGGAACAGTTAAAGATGCTAAATCCGATATCCAGAGCATTAATATCACATCAAACAACTATTTGCTATGTAAAGATATAGGGGAGTAATGTTTGAGCAGAGAATGAAGTCACTCTCCCTCTGTGTGTGTTGTAATCAGAGCTTCTCCTTGCTTTGTTGATATCACCAGGCTGGCCGTGCGTGCTTTTTGTGCATATTCATGCATGTGAGCATGCCCCACTGGCTATCTCACAGCCGTCACTCTGCACTCATACGGCGTTTACTCCAGTAATATAATCAAAACTCACATGAAAGCATGTAGGCCTTTGGCCAGACAGTGCAGTAGTGTTGCCAATAGTGTGAGCTGCACATGTGATAGGAGATGCCATAAGACCTAGTATTGATTTCTATGTGTATTTTAAAATAAGTTCACTATTAAAAAGGTACAAAAGTGTGCAAAATTCCTGAGATTAACTTCCCTTGGAAACTTTCCGGAAATGTACCGACCCTTTGCAACCCATGCAGAGTTTGTTGGAGTAGGTCATGCCTTTTTGCAAATAACTGTGCAGTTTACTGTACATGTTGATGCTACACGCACATGAGCTAAGGTGAGTCAAAAAAAGAGCACCAGCAGAACCATTTATATAGCAATAACGCCAGCAGAAATACATGTCCTACCTTCCTGGCCAGCAGACCTTTCCTCCTCATGCCACAAGCCTCCAGCTGAAGACGTCCTCGCAGGGCCAGTTCAATCAGCATGCAGCCTCGCAACCCTGATGAAATGCAGTCATTCCAGAACGAGGTGTAGCCCTGCATCATGGAAACACAGTGTCCGGGTTTGTCAAAAGGTTACCATGCAATCACAACAGTCCAGGACTAACAAGAGAGCTCACTAGACCCAGATTGGCTGTCAGGAGAATTCCTGTTGGTCATGCTAATAAGCCCAGTGAGTAAACATGCTAAATGGAACAGATACAAATCTAAAACAACACTTTCAGGTTCTGTCAGTTACAAATATTTTAAGCACCCTCAGATGATGTTACAGTAAAACCTTTTGGCATCAGAAGTATGGCACCAAATCTTTACTCACTGGCCCAAACATTATAGCTGGCATTACATTTTGACAACATCACCTGTTTAAGTGCATGTGTGTTCCTTCAGGCGTCTGACTACAGACTGAATTTAAAACTGAGATAGACTACTGCAAGTTAGAAAGCAAGTCATGGCCCTTAGTGAATGGCATAAAAATCCTCGTCTTTGATACTGCAAATTGCCAATAGGTTGTATATGAATATGACAATTGTTGGTATGACATAATGACATAGTAAATAGTGATTTGTACTCAAATCTGGAGGCACTGCCTCAGTACCTGTGAGGCAATGTCTGGCACACATGTAGCAGCCTAATTAAAACAAGAGGAAATCTGAAAAGTAAGTCTGATTCAGCCTTATATACAGAATAAAGTCATAAACAGGATAGCAACCTTCTAATCAATCTATTAAGTTTTGTGTTGATGCAGCATAACAAACCTGAGCTAATCACAGTATTGCTCTGCGTCTCTACTCAACAAACATCCAGCAGTCTTGTGACCATGCGTTGTTGTGCAAGCAGTGAGACATCTTGGTGTAAAATGCAAATATGCTGGTTACTTAGGTACAGTATGTGCATTGTTATGATGAGCAGCGTCAGGTGTTTTCTCGAGTACTGTTATCAGTGTTGGCTGTAAGATTTAAATGCGTCAGTCAAAATTTAATATAGAGGGGATTAATCACAATATTTTGACATTGATAAAAAAAAAAAATCTTCCTTGATTGGTAATTTGCAGTGAATTTGTCACAGATTTGTTTTGAATGTTTATTTGTCTTCATGTTGTAGCGTTTATTTTACTGGTTTGGAAAGGAAATGGACAAACCACCTGTTGAAACTTCCAGACACATATGTATACAGTATAGCCTATCACTTCTCACTTGCTTCACCTTGCTGAGACAAAGATGATCTCCATCCATTCAGATGTTAATGAAAGTTGTATAGATCCCTGAGTGATTATTTAGATGTGTTTTAGATTCATTTGTAAATACTGGTTTTCATTTGGGTTTTTTTCTGTTGATCAGTGTCAACAAACCCTACACTGTGATACTATGTGGTAAAAAACAACAACAACAATAACCAAAACAAATCTAAGAAGGAAATGGTGGCAAGGGGATGCAAATATATTTTTAGTTGGATCTGAAACGTTACCCCTCTATCTCTATAGGTAGTCTCCTGTCAAATCAATGATAAGGTCACAGTACAGAATGACCCAATAACAGCACAATAGCTCCAATGTGTGACATTCGCCATTCCTGGAAACTTACATTTATACCAACAGATCATTAACCCATCTGTTTGAGTGTCACTGACCACTGTTAGTAATCGTGTTCTGTGTATCCCACTAAGCTAACTCGCTAGCCTTAGTGCAGGGGTCTGCAAACTGAGGCTCCGGAGCCACATGTGTCTCTTTAGCCCCTCTCCAGTGGCACCCTGTGGATTTTTAAAAATGGAAATGAATAACTGTTTTTTGTTTACATTTTCATTCTTATTTATCATTGTTGTAGGTCTATGGTACGACGGGGTATTAGGGCCACATTGAGTAAACAAAAAAGAAGAGAATAAAGTCAGAGAAAAAAAGTTGTAATATTACGAGAATAAAGTCACAAGTTTATGAGAAAAAAAGTTGTAATATGAGAATAAAGTCACAAGTTTAAGAGAAAAAAGTCGTAGTATTATGAGAATAAAGTCAATATTATAAAGTAGTAATTTTCCGAGTTATTTTCTTGTTTTCTCATAAAGTTATGACTTTATTCTCACAATATTACAACTTTTTTCTCGTAAAGTTATGACTTTATTCTCGTAATATTACCATTTTTTTCTCGTAGTTATAACTTTATTCTCGTAATATTACGACATTATTCTCGTAATATTACGACTTTTTTCTCGTAAAGTTATGACTTTATTCTCATAATATTACGACTTTTCTCGTAAAGTTCTGACTTTATTCTCGTAATATTACACTTTTTTTCTCGGAAATTATAACTTTATTCTCGTAATATTACGATTTTTTTCTAGTAAAATTATGCCTTTATTCTGGAAATCTCAGATGTTTTTCCCCTCAATGTAGCCCTAATACTCAGTAGTACATTGTCTCTTCGGCCCTCACTGCAATAGACTTATACACTATATACTTAGACTTTAAACTGTGTTACCTTTATCACAATGCTCAAATGTTTTGCGGCTCCTGACAGATTGTTTTTTTTATTATTATTTTGACTAAAATGGCTCTTTAGATAGTAAAGGTTGCTGACCCCTGTCTTAATGTAACGTTACCGACATACACAAACAAGTCTGTCACAAGACAATGTCAAATCCACGGACCATTGAGTAAATGTAAAGAGATCACTTCTCCACATAAGACACGAACCAGCTCGGCCTGCAGCTCTGAGGCCCATTATTGTTGTTAGCTGCAGCTAGCATCATAGCTAACCATGAAGCTAATGTTAGCTCCAGCTGTGGTCGGTTAAGGTAAATACAGCTAACGTTAGCTTCGTCTAACATCGTCTAAACGTTTATATGTACCTTCCTGTTACAGCGTTAGAGACCAGGGTGTATCTGCTCTTACCTCTCGGTCCTTGAGTCCCAGCAGCAGCACCTCCTCCATCAGGGTGAGCCGTGTCTCCTTGCTGTCCCCGGTGTCCTCCTCGTCCAGCTCGTCTCCCCGCCGCAGCTCGAGCTCCTCCTCGCCCGGCGGACGCTCCTTGTCGGCGGCGTTGCGTGAAGCTTCGGTCCGCCGCTGCACGAGGCCCGAGCTCCGCTGAACCAAGGAAGTCATGACTGTCTGTCTGTGTGTCTGTCTGCCGGCAACTCAGCGGAACAACGACGAGAAAACAACACGCCTCGGACTGCGCTGCCCGAGATGTTTACCTCTAATACTCGTCGTCAACCATAAAGCAGTTACCTCGAGTGTTTAGCGAGTCGACTACTGCGGCCTGAGCACCCTCTTCTCATCTGGAGTACTGCTCTCTCTCTCTCTCTCCTTCCTTCCCTTCGTCCGCAGCACTGTAATGTCTATCTAATATGGCGCCGTGTGGTGAATGTGCTACCCAACTTATCCAGCAGGTAGAGGCCGAGATCACCTATAACAGGATCATCAGAGTATAACTTTAAATTACCAGCTATAATTTCATAAACAAATATAGCTATAATATCACACTATTATAATAATTGTAGTATGCATCATGTTGCCCATCAGCGAAGTCACACTTCTATATGAACCTATTACGTGTATCTTTAATAGAACCCTTATCATCATCAGGTAGGCAATTAATTATTTCAGCAATAAACTCCATCTTATAGGCTAATTATGCAATACAGCCAAAGAACTTACATTCACGTTGAGTTAATCATGTACTACTATTATTCCCTTAGGTCACCCAAAATTGTTCTTAAAAAACTTTGGAGAATTTGTCTCTGACATTTAACACATCGTATATGGAATTCAAGATGAATGTGTCTTCAGAGATGTCCTGTACTGATGACAGTACTCTAAAAAGACACATATTGGCTCCCTTGCAAAATGTGGACAATTTACACTTTTTGGTAGCCTATAGGCTATTTCTCCTGTGCAGGCCATAGTTGTTCTGAAGGTTGAATATTGTAATTTAAAGTGGCAGTAGGCAGTATATTTTTGGTATCATTGGGCAAAAATTCCATAATAACCTTTCAGCATATTGTAATTGAAGTGTTCTGAGAGATAACTAGACTTCTGCACCTCCTCATGGTTCTGTTTTCAGGCTTTAAAAAATCTAGCCCGTGACGGGAGACTTTGACCAATCACAGGTCATTTCATAGAGAGAGTGTTCCTATTGGCTGTGCTCCGGTCGTGTGACCGGAACTTGGCATTCCTTCAACAGATTTCACAATGGCTCATTTTACAGCTAAACCGTGCACTACAAGATGATCCTGAAAACATTTGAGGAGAGAAATAGGCATTAACGTAACATAATATTGATTCATATTTGATCAGCGCTGCCTATTTGACCGATTGGTCGGAGTTCGCGAGTGATTGACAGCCGGCTCTCATAGACGGCAGCTGGACAGCAGACCTCAGATCAGCTCTTACTGCCGGTCTGTGAAATCTTGCAGATGCCGTTAGGAGCACCGGAGGACACAGAGGGACATGATTTTTTTCAGGTTACCCGTTTCATGTACTACTGTCACGATATAGCGACCGTTTTATAAAAATAACTTTTTAATCATATTTGCTCCAATCTCACCTACTTCAGCTTTAATTTAAGAAAAGAAAAAGAAAAGAAAATTCAGTATAATGTTATTTTGCAATATGAGTGAGTGAATGAAAACAAACATTCTGTGTGTCCACAAAATCCGTCTCCCATTTATTGTTTATGGAACAGCTCCACACTTTATACTTGATGACATCACAAGTTTGAGACTTACTTCTCTGGTTTCTGGCTTTGAGAGACAGTAGCTCATGTTCACAAATTAAATTTTCCTAAGCCATGGAAATAATATATTGGAATTATTCATTTAGGTGGTGTTCCCCTTTAATAATGGTATTAGTTAGTAATAATAATAGTAAAATGTTGGTACAGCTTGGTGTCTTCTAAATATCTATTAGTCTGTTGGCTCAAAATATGATATCCTCCTGAGACCTGAAGAAAATAATATTTATTTAATATTTTCTTTTACGTAATTTAATTGGGATGTAAGAAACATATCACAAAAGCTTTTTTTTTTCTTTCAATAATTTATTTTTCACAAGGTTATTTTTTATAACATCCCTTGTAGTGGACATTGGGTCACTTTTTTCCTAAAAAAAAAAAAAGTACAATAAAAGGTACAATTTGGTAACGATAACATAATAATTTCTCATTTGATGAATATTGGAAACAAACATAATCCACATGTTAAAACCTGCTCTATTGTCTGGCTCGCTTCCTCCTCATCTCTTGACAGTTCAATGTCTGACTCTCCCTCAATAATTAAAAAAAAATCTCTGGCTATGGAGATGGTTGAAAATTAATAGAAGCAAGTCCCACTGTCCCCCAAGTCCACTGTCCCCCAAGTCCCACTGTCCCCTGCAAGGGACACAAATGAATTGCCCGGTCTTAGGAGGACGTTATGATCATTTTGTGTGAATTAGTGATGTGTCGGTCACGAACGAGCCGGTTCAAAAAGCCAGCTCTTTTAAGTGAACGATAAGAGCCAGCTCCTGTCCGAGAGCCGTTTCTTTTTTTTGTTCTTTAATTAATTCAAGGCAGAATGATAGGACGATCTTCTCTGCGCCACGGGCACTCCATGCACTGACTGTGACTGAATGTTGTGTTAATGATGTCCAATGACGAACAATCAGGTAATGACAGACAATGATCATACCATCAAGCAGGGCGGGCTGGGGGTGCGCCTTGCGCTGACGGTCTACAGGTACAAAGCAGGAGGGAGAGGAGGAGAGAAAAAGAGAGAGGAGTGCGGTGCGTGAATAGCAGACAAGATGAGAGTGACAGTCGGAAACGAAGCAGCATGTAAAGTGATGGTATTCTGGAAATTATAAGGTTTTGTATAATTATATTGAATAATTTAAGTGATATAATGTGCACACGTACCCAGTCAACTTGCTGGTGGTACCTGGGTACCAAGTGGGTATGGGCCCAAAATGGGCATCTTATCTGGGGCCCACTTGGATCAACTAAGTTGGTATCACATGGGCTCCCCATGTGGGTTACCCAAGTGGGTCTTAGTTGGGTCACTAATGGGAAATTAGTGCATGGGCTCAGAATTGGCAACACAAATGGGGCCCACTTGGGTCAACTAAGTTGGCTCCAAATGGGCTCCCCATGTGGGCTACCTGTGTGGGTCCTAATTGGGGCCAACATAGAAACTGTGGACAAACCCACTTACAACCCATATTTCTGCCCATGGAGTCCCCATGTAGTACCCACATAGAACTTAAAGCTGGGTCCAAGATGGGTCTTGGGTACGTTGCCCAGTTGGGGCCCACATAACACCCATTGTAATCCTGCATGGAATCCATGTGGGCAATTGACATTGGGTCATTATGGAACCCGCGGACAATCCCATGTAGGGCCCATTTTTCAGCCCATTTACTACCCACATACAAATTTTGTCTGGGTACTAATCATAGGTCAAAACAGTGCTAAATTTGGCTGATTTATAAAAGGCAGAAGTGGTAAAAACGAAGAGCCGTTTGGGAGCCGACAGAGCCGGCTCTTCTAGGTGAGCTGAGCCAAATGATCTGGCTCACTGAAAAGAGCCTGAATTCCCATCACCAGTGTGAACGTGTGTTGTGGTTGTTATAGTGCCAGAGGCCTCCACTAGGCTCCGCCACATCACTGTCTGTCCACGGGGGTCTGCTCTGCTTGCACAGCAGCAAAGAGTAGATAATAGAAGCAGCATTCAGTGTGGACGGAAGTGGTGCCGGAGAGGAGGAGGAGTTCAGAGCAAAAACAGCCGTCTCAACAAAATGTGGACATGTTGACTCCTCCCTCCGCCTGCAGCCAGAGGACCAGAGGAGCAGGGCGGCCGAATGAGAGCTCATCTATACTCCCCTAAAGCAGATCATCCATACCTGAAGAGATTCACGACTAACGTAGCGCATTAATGACTGTCATTAAAGACACTTTTCCTCGCTTCTCGGATGGGGGTTTTCCTACGGTGGATATCTGTTGAATGGAGTTTCGGGATTCTGAAGCCACTTTTTTTTTTTCTGAAGCTCTCAACGTACCGCTACTTTATTCTTGCACGGATTTAACCGTTTATACATTGTAAATGTGTAGTTTTGGGAGGACCAGATAACCTCTGTATATTTTTCTTTTTTTCTTTTTTAAACCTGAAAACTTGGAATCTCCTAATGTTTTTAACCTGGAACTGGGATCCATCGGAGTGCATGGCCATGTAGCCCAAAGGTACCGTGTATTATAATTTAATGACTTTATGATGCAGTCTGACCATACTGCAATATAGGGTTATCCAGTACAGCTTAACTATTTTCCCATCTGAGTGTGTTAAAAGTGCGTGTTTTTCACAGAGACAGATGGTTAGGATACAATATAAAAAGACAGGAATAAAAACAAAGTCTTGTTGGTTCCATTCAGCTTTATAGTAGCCTATACTAGCTCTCTTGACTGTATTAAAATCAGAACATTAAAATGTTAGCACTGGCTGAAATTAAAATGTAACCTATTGTGGAGGACACTGTGACTTTATAGTTTGAAAAACCTCTTAGAACTAGTTGTGTTTGTCATGTCAACATGCAGCCAGGGTTTTTTCTCCCTTGACCACATCTGTGTTTCTCTTAAGGGAGTCTGCTTTGTATCAATACATTCAGTTAGAGTTTAGCTACAGTTATGTGAAGGCAAATAACAGAAGGTATGACATGCACCAATTTGACAGACATTTAAAGATAGAAAAATAATAATAAAAAAACTCCTCTTTGGTGCCTATACACTTAAGTTTGATGTTCCCTTTTGTCTGCCTCATGATTCAAATGAAATATAGGTGAATTTCTTTTTTAGATTGGCATAACTTGCGCATTCCTGCTGAGGAAATCTCTGCTCTCTGTAACTCCATTCAGTGTTTTTCTCAAGCTTTTCTTTTGGCCACAGCTTCAACATGACTTCACTATGAAATAATGTGATAGCTTTTACATCTAGAGGCTGCCATCCAGGCTGCTCTGATCATTCCCAGCCTACCACCTTCAGGAACCAGACAGAACCAGAACCAGACAGAATTTCCACTGACAGCTGTTTAAATCGCACAAATCTTTCGCTGTTTTTTTTTATGTTGTAAATTTATTAACGGTGTCTATAATGATTGATCGAGGCCTCCAGTGTCCCTTTTTTAGCTTCCCCGTTTCACTATAGGCAGATTAAGATCAATGGATCAATAACTAAAAACAACATTGTTTTCATCCTGTATACTCCTCAAAGAGCCTCTTGAGAACTATTTTTGTCAAGTACAATTCTGCTGTCACATCAGCCTGGGGAAGACCATTTTGCTCTGGCTTGGTCTCCACCAACTCCTGAGAAAATTGTCAAGACGGAGACTGAGGAGACACAGGACAGAAGAAGACAAAAGGGGGGACAGTATTGTATTGTTCCTGGATATAAAGATGAGTTTTGCAATATTAAAGCCAAGGACAAAACAATCCATTAACTACCGATGCTACTGCAGTGCTGGCTAGTGGCACTGAAGAGAAAGAGCTCTCCGATACACTGACTCCAACTGTAACCGACTCTGTCTCCCCATCTCCCGTCCTCTCCCCTCTCAGATCACCTGTGTCTTCTCCTCTGCTGTCTCATTCAGATTGTTCAAAGACAGAGTCGCTAAGAAAATAAATGCAGAAAGCACTATCTGATTCTTAAGCCCACATTATAGCATACTTGCCAACCTTGAGACCTTAAAAATAGGGAGGATTTCAAAACCAAAGCAATGGGTGTGGGGGAGTACTGCAGTACTGTTCTCCATTTCAGCGGCAGTTTATGAAATGGACTGTTTTGTCCTTAGTTTTAACATTGTAAAACTCATCTTAAAATCCACGGACATTGCAATATTGTCCCCCCTTTTATCTTCTGTCCTGTGGCTCCTCAGTCTCCGTCTTTCATCGTCTCTACCGTTGTATCTGTACTCAGCCGAGCCAACCAACGTTGTGACGTAACGTAACGTTTTTTTCTTTTAAATGCTTATTTTTGTCACGTTTATATATAGTTGTTCATTAGAGTGGAAGTCCATTTAGTAAACAGTCTAACTTGATTGATTGCTTCAGTTCCACTTTAAAGCTTTGTGTACAGGTTGAGACAGCTCCACAATGATCTTGAGAAACACAAAATAATGAGAAGTATTAAGAAGGAAAATAGTTTGTTTTCTCGTCATCGAGTTTTGGCATTGGTGTTCCACATTACTGAATGTGTTTTCAGGCTTTGGCTGGGTCACGCTTGGTGTGTGTGTGTGAGAGAGACAGACAGACAGAAATGGAAAGTGAGGGAGGAGAGTTGTGATATTAAAACATTGGCCACAAGTTGGACGGGTTCTGGTGAAAAGTTTTAGCTGTCAGGACCAGGCTTGAGCTGAATGACTTGGCCTGGGTTCAGTGTGGGCTTAAATGATTGATTTATTTTTTCATGTCTGTCCAAAACCAAGTTAGTCAGGTGTCCATATAAACATTGTCATTTATAGGATATCCCTTCCTAACATGCTTCCAATGAAAGTGATGGGGGTGCGTATCCAATTACTAACACTGAAATTGCATTAGACACCAGTATGAACAGGAGGAATGATTACAGCAAACAAAACCTGTATCAATATACACAAGGGCATGTGGGTATGTGAACTTATCCTTTTAAATGAAAGGCGTGTCTAGTACTTAAGGAGGCATTTGTTCAGATGGGGCCAGCAGAGCTCAGACTGGAGGGACACTGGTTGCCAGAATGCAAGTTTTTACAAGTACACACAGTGCTTTAAAGGTAGTCAAGTCTGTTTCACTAAAACATGAGTACATGACTTAACTTTCTTTTTTCATACATTTATAAGCAATCATATCAGTTTGTTTGGAGTATTCTGGTAACAGTAGAGAGGATTCTTTTAGAACAGGTATTCATCAGGGACCTGCATTTCTGTCTATGGCCTCAATAGAGGTTACAGATTCTGTAATCTTTGCACTCCCACCAACCCACGTTTCTACGTGTTGGTCCCCAGATTCTGCAGCCTTCCTGAATGTAAATACAGATTCAGGTATAGATTCGCCCCTAGTAACATAAATCCAGGTGAAGACAAAGCAGCTCAAGGTGAAATTGTTTCAGTTTGAACTTGATTCAACTTGTTTCAACTCCGTAGCTGTATGACTCCACCTGATGAACAGTCAGGAGCAAAACAAGATGGCCTGGGGGAAAATAAGGGACACACCTGGAGATGCTAGTTTTGAAATTATACTGTCATCCAGACACACACACACGCAGTTGGTGTGTACAAGATGCACACTACAGAAAGACTGATGTGGTCATATTCACACCAATACAGCGAGGTGAAAATCCTCCACTCCAGTTCAAGTCCGAATCAGCCCGCTCTGCTCTGCCTCTGCACACCGCTCACATAAACTGCTGACAGCAGCTCACCACGGCCTGAAACAATAAATATCTCTAATCCCTGGCATGTTCCAGTTCCCTTGTCCAGCCTCAGAGCCCTGAATCAGTTTCACCCCCAAACAAACCACATCCTATTGGACATGGTTTATACCAACGTCAACAACTTGTTAAAGAGAAGAAAGGAAATGCTGCGTAATAACTTTAAACTAACATCATCCTGATGCAGACTCTCTTGGGTAAAATAATGTGTTAGACTTACTTCAGCCTGTTTGACCTGCAGTGCTGATTGCGCTTCTCTGCTTGTGTGGTGAGTTTTTCCTCACCTCACCTGATTTTAATTGATTTGAGCTGTTACTTTACTTTTACTTTACGTTTTTAGACATTGCAATGTGCTGCTTTGAGTAACCCCATAAAGTGTACGTAAGATGTGATTGTCACCTGCTCTATTTCAGGGGAGGTAGAGAAAAATGAGTTTTTTTGAGGCAGATGGAGAGTGTGAACTGTGAAGGGCAGGACAAATGACATGTATTGACAGCTCACCAACTGCTCACATTTACGTAGAAATAAATAAACTATTCTGTGCTAAGATTAAAGAATATTGTTTCAAGCAGTCAAGTTTTTTTTCCAGCATGGCAAGTTTGGGGAATTACCACATTTTATTGCAAAATAAAACAGTAATTACTTGAGATTTTGGACAGAATAGTGTGGCAATTATTTGTGTTAGTATAGGGTTTCCAACACTACTTGAAGGCAGAGTATTTAACACCAATTTGCTATTTTTCCCCCATAAATTAAGAAAAAATAGCAAATGGTGTAATTAAAATGTTGTTACAATGTCAACTATTATTGGTTTTGCACCAAATTTTGGTTGGTAAAACTGGGGCACATACCACTAGAATTGATAGACTGGTGTTTGGATTGCTAATAAGCCATTTTGAACCTAATGCAATATAACAATTTGTTTTATGAAGTGTTATAGCCTCTAAGAAAGTGCTACCTTTATCCACATTCAAATTCCTGGTTGTCAGCTGGACAGGCTGTCCATCCATCTGTTTTCAGCTACTTATCCAGGGCTGGGTCGCGGGGGCAGCAGGCTAAGCAAGGTCGTCAAGACATCCCTCTCGCCAGCAACGTTTTCCAGCTCCTTCTGGGAGATCTCGAGGTGAATCTCTCCGGCGTGTTCTCGGTCTACCGCGGGGTCTCCAAAAAACTACAAAGGAAGGCGCCCAGGAGGCATCCTGATCAAATGTCTGAACCACCTCAAGTGGCTCCTTTTGACACAAAGGTGCAGCGGCTCTACTCCGAGCTTCATACCCTATCTCTAAGGCTGAGCCCAGCCACCCTATAGAGGAAACACATTTCGGCTGCTTGAATCCGCAGTCTCATTCTTTTCGGTGACAACCCAAAGCTTGTGACTACAGGTGTCTTCCGGTTCAGCTTCCTCTGTCAATACCACTGACGCTGGCCCAATCCACCCGTCGATCTCCCGCTCCATTTTACCCTCACTCGTGAACAGGACCCCAAGATATTTGGACTCCTTCACTTGGGGCAGCAATTCACTAAAGAACTCACTCCGTCATAATTGTTGTTTTCATAATTGTTGGAATCCAAAATCGTAATTCAAAATAAAATTTAATTTATCGCCCATCCCTAGCGGTCTGATGAAGCCAACAGAACCACATCATCTGCAAAGAACAGAATCCCTAAACCAGACACTATCCTCTCCCCAGCCGCGCCTTGAGATCCTGTCCAATACCCCCTGAAAACGCGTTTGACTTCATGCCGAGACAGAGCTAATGCCGGACACAGCTCTAATGATCTTTAGCCTTCTCCAAGTCCACAACACATAGACTGAATGGGCAAACTACCATGACCCCCTCCGGTTCAGCAGTTCTCCTCTCTTGCTGAACACAACCTGAGCCAAACCCTGCTTTCTCCTCCTGAATCATCTGACAGTTTACCAGAACTTCCTTGAGGTCAACGGAAAGTCCTTCATAGGCTCCAAGAACACCTCCCACACCCAAATTTTTGCTTCAGTGACCGCGACATTTGCCTTAGGAGACCCTTTGAGGAGCTACTCCCCCAGACAACACAGCTCCCACACACAAACCCCTCCACCATGATAAGGTGGCCTTTCTTGGAAGGGTGGACGGACTGACTACTGAATATGACAGAAGTGCTCACCTACTGCTCACATTTACTTAATAAGTAAATCTTTTTGTTTTTACTTGAACGCTAAAACTAGAATTAGGTAAATTCATTGGAAAATATCAGAAAACGGCTCCGGTCATTCATAGCAACAATAACAGGTAAAACATCTTTGCTGGGAATGATGATGTTTTTGTTTTAAAAGTGAAACTATCCTGTTATGGTGGGTTTAAAATAGTTCAGTTTTGATAGTCAGTCACCAGCTGATTGTAGGGTCCATAGTGGATCCCATTAATGGTGTTTCACCCTTTTATTCTGCAACAATGTGACATTTCAGATGTACGGAAATGGGACTTTTTGTAATCCTTGGCCATATGGTGCCTTGGGTAAGAGCAGTGTAGAGGGGGAGGGGGAGGATGAGACATTTAGGTCAGCCTGAAACACAGAACAATAAGTAGGGGACTAATCCGTTTTGTCAAACTGTAAAGTAGAGAAATTTGTTCACCCAACAAAACAAACCACCGTTCGCGTGTGCACACCTTGAGAAACATGGTGAGACTTTTAAGTCCAAGGTTGGTTGTCTGGGTATTAGTGAATATAAAGAGGTGCGGTATGGTGAGGCATCAAATTTAGGGAGTTCTGGAAGGTACTCCATAAGTCTGAAGGACAATATTAGAGACTTGAAACTGGACTTAAAGTCACTGTGTAAATATATAGATGAGTTTGTCACACCACAGAAAAAAACCTGTTATTAACCACGCAGACAAATTTGAATGATTAAAAAAATTGCCAAGTATATAAAATTAGGTATCTAAATCATGAAAAAATAAGCTCTGAAATTTTGGGGGCGTGTCTGCTGCTACTTTTGCAGATTGTTAACAGAGACTTCTGGCTCAGCCTTATGGTAACTTGAATGGGGATAGAATAATTCAATTGTGCGGCTCTTCTAGACTTTCCAAATGTTATTGGACCGAATCGATCAAATTCTGATCATTTTGCAGGGGTTGTGACGCTCAAAACAGTTTATCCACCGGTTTGTAGCCGCAATAATAGGGACGGAGGAGGCTACGGCGGAGCCTATATGACATAAGCACAAGTTAACTAACTAAGTTCTGATAGGCCAGTGAGCCCAGTCCTGGAACATGCACGCAGCACGTTCTCATGTACACACAGAGAGGGACGGTGGGGAGAGACGGACGGGGCTAAACGGCCAGTAAGGTATGCCAGATGGCCACAGCACCACAGCTAGAAAAGTGTAGGCTGTGGTAAGTAAGTGGGAGTGGGAGAACCACTGATGCTATGTGTGCTTATATGTGCTTCTGGTATTAATGGAGGGGGTATGCAAAGGATGGCTCCAGTGCGTCATCGTGCCATGATTTCAGCCATGAAAAATCCTCTCGAGGATTATTGTTTTTATCTTACTTTGAACTCTGGGTGGCAATGCTGTGATTTATCATGTAACTATTACTTCACACTACCATTCCTATATCGCTGTCAACGGGGCACTCCGGCAAAAGAGAGCTTTCTCTCAGTGAGTTTCCCCTGTATAGATAAAGGTTTCAACCAATCAGTTAATTTCTATGACATTTCCTGTGGCTATTCATGGTCCCTAGAATATGAGGGTATTGTATGTGTTTGGTGACCTCATGAACTTTTCATCATAGGATAGTTATGGATAGATTTGTCTATTCTTGCTTCTCAACGGATGAATCTTTCATTTCAGTTATGACAGGCTTCTGTTCAATTCTAGAGTTGTAGAGTCGGGTTGATTTCTGGTTTTGATGACCGCTTGAACTGGCATTTGTTATTATGACACGTTCTAGCAAATTAAAAAATAGCTTGCATCAGCAAAAGGTACCGACGGCATCACGGCGCTAAATCCAGTTGTATTGCATTAGTAATAAGTACTATGACACGATTAACATAATATTATGTTTGTTCATAAATGGACTAACGGAGCCACTAGTATCTGACAGGCCGTGCGCAATTTACTGCTGAGCCGAGGCCGGCAACAATAAGATCAAATTTCAGTAGAGGTGGGAGTCGGGAGATGCGCACGTTGTGTTTGTTTACTAGAACGTTCATGTGTTTTTGGGGGTGACAAGACGACAGAGCCGCTTCACTCTCGGCTAGCATGACATTGGTACCAATGGATTCCTTAGGTTTTTCTAGTTTCATATGATACCTTCACCCTAGCATAGGACAACCTCTGAAAGACCGTAAAGTTGGCAGAGGACGCCGGCGAGAAGTACATAAACTGTATCTTCGGATCAGTTTTTCTTTAATAATAATAATAGCGTAGGGAAGGATCACGACCAATCAAAATGTGTGCTTTTCTTTATTGTTCCTTTCCTCCAGGGTTTATACTGTAGCACACAACTAACAGATGGATTATTAACCATGGTTCCACGCATTTTATCATTGTTTCCAACAACAAATCGATAACCCTATCCACTATAGTGCTGTTAGCTCTGTCGCTACACAGCAACAGTGTTCTGATTTTGAACCTGCTGGCCAGCTTGGGGCCCTTCTGTATGGAGTTTGCATGTTCTCTCGCCGTGTTAGCGTGTTAGTTTCCTTCCTCCCACAGTCCAAAGACATGCAGGTTAGCTCAATTGTTGACTATAAATTGCCCGTGGGTGTGAACGTGACCGTGAATGGTTGTCTGTCTAGCAGCGCTATGGGTCAGCCCTGTGTTTGCCTGCCTCTCGCCCAGTGTCAGCTTGGATTGGCTCCAACCCCCACAGATAATGGATGGATGGATAACACTGTCAGGGATGAGACGAGGCAGTGAACAAGTCCTGCTGTAAATCTGTATCAATATAGACTGTAGGTAAGTGTTGAGCAGTGGGACCAGAGATTATGTCCAGAGGGGGAAGGGCTCCATTTAGAAGGATTTAGGTCATTACTGGAAATGTCATGTTAATACTGTTGTTATTTTTAAGTGATGTGTGTCAACAGTTGAACTGATTCTGCTTATGTCTCTCTCTGTCTCCTCTGTCTGTCTGTCTGTCTGTCTGAAGATTACAATTTAAAGCCTCTATGAAAAGGCCTCATTCACACACTGGTTTCAAGTTTGTCATATCTTGACAGAAGTCCAGATTAAGACACTTTCATTCACACTTAGCCATACTGTACAAATGTGTCTCTGTTGGCAAAATCACAAATCAGATTGCCTCCAAACCCTTGTGCAATTTAGCAGTTTAGTTACAACAATAACACTTTTCAGCCATCCATCAGCTAACACAGAAACACTGGATGACTCACATGAAGCCAGTTAAGTTTTGTCAGGCTCTCACGCTGCTCCCTTACTCATACAGATGACTGCTTCACCATTTAATTACGTCTTCTATATGACTGTATGTGTCGAAATCTTCCCGTTGTAGGGAGAATTATGGTTACTTTCAGTGTAATTTAGCTGCCATTATCACAGGACACGGACCACAGACCACTTACTGGTCTAGTCACACACGGGAGGAGCAAAGCTCACGTAAGCCTCTTGCATTTACAATTCTCCAGGAGAGTGCGTCTCGTGCAGGGAAGCACTCAAATTTCAGTCTGTCCCTAATGTGTCCTGATTGCATTTACACTTGGCTGTTTTGCTATCTGATAGCTTATCTGATCCGCCGATTCTGGATTCTGTACATTAGCAGGCTCTGTGGATTTGATGAGCGCCAAAGTGTCCGACGGTCGACCTTTGGCGTGGTGTGTCGGGGCCTGAAGCAGGAAGCAGTGTATAGCAGCGAGAAGACAGCTCAGAGTTGTTGTATGCAGACTGAATGAGCACCAAATGTTTATATGGACTGCCTATTGTGATTTCAATAATTCAGAAAGGGTGAGATTTACATTTATTGTTCCAGAGGGAGATTTGTTTTCGCTGCCAGTACAACCCAGAAACCTGCAGATATAGACAATACATAAAATCTTCATACATCCTACAGCTCACAACAGTGTCAGTGAGGCAGTTTGTTCACCGAACTCCTGCTGAACCCCATCTAGAGTCCTGTGCTTCCGGCCAGATGGTAGTAATGTGAAGTGTTGATTGAAAGGGTGATCAGTGTCATTTGCTATTGTGATCGTTAGGCATGTGATGGCTCTGTGGTTGATGTCTGAGAGATTGGGGTGTGGGAAGGCAGATGATTTTGGAAGCAGTGTGGGTGAAGCCAGTAAGTTTGTTTTTGTTGAAGATGGTTAACATGTAGGGGTGTAACGATCCATCTACTACATCAATGTATCGTTTCATATTCCTACGATCCAACTACATCGATAGGTACTCAGCAAGTTGTCCTTCACGGGAGATGTATGTCGATATAAAATTGATTTGAAACGCAAAAATCGATACTAAGGATTTGCACCTTGTATTTAAGGATGACAAGATGTTATATGAAAGTGTTTTTTAGCACTTTTATTAGTAAAGAAATGTTAAACGTTACTCAGGTTCACTCTCTAGACATGCACTGGCTTGCCAGATCCGCCCTCTGAAGCGAGAGCAGCATCCATGGTGTGCATGCAAATGAACGGCACACTGGACTCCTCGCTCTGTCGACCGGTAGCGGCGGTAGCCGCCCTCGTCAAGTGGATTGACGAGGGCGGCTACCCACAGGCGCTGTTGTTTTTTTCATTTAGAGCTTTCCACGTCATGATATCTATGTGCACGCAGCATCAGCCTCGAGTATCCAGCCGGAAAGCAGACGGTCCGCGAGGCAAGTTATCACCGGAGTAAAGTAAAAAACAAAACAGAAATTCAACTAACGTTAGTCTAACATAGTTTTAAAATGTTTTTTCGTATGTTTTCATGTATGAAAAGACCCCAAATGAACGCTGTAGGTGGACTACTTGATTACTATAAGCAGATTATTTAAACAGCATTTGTGTAGGAATGATTAGTGTCCCAAGCTGTTTGATCACTATAAGCGGTTGATCACTGTATTACTGCTCTACCGTTGAGGACAGAAGCAGCAGGTTAAACCACTGTTCATTTAACTTGAATAGAAGTTGGTTTATTATATTTTTTGTTAAATATTGCACTGCCTTGTATCTTGAGAACTGAAGCAGCAGGTCCTGCAGTTGCACTTTGTTTTATTATTTTCTAATAAAAGGTGTATGTATTTGCCATTAATCGTTGTTTACTTGTTTATATCCATAATTAATTTATCCCTGATTTCCTTACAAGAAAAACTTTGAGGAATCCTGACCTGCACTGTCCAGTATCCAGCTATTCATTTCACAGTCACACTGACTGAACTATTAGCGAAAAAAGTTACTGTATCGATTTCAAATCATTGAATCGTATCGTATCGTATCGCACTAGATGAGCCAAATATCTTCCTTGAATCCTATCGGAATCATGAAAATCGTATTGTATCGTTGTAAAAACATGTTGTTACACCCCTATTAACATGGTGAAGAAGCAGGGGGAACAGTACAGCAGCATGGGTTGGATTATGCTTTATGCAACAACGGGATGGGGAGCAACAAGGGGGTTGCTTATGTATAGAAGTGATGAGTTGATCAAAACTGAGTTGGGCTACCGTCCAATGATGGGTGTGTTTGATGTGCTAATGACCAGTTCTTTTGTCACGTCCACATTCAGCTGCAGGTAGTGATCAGTGCACCGTTGTGTGAAGTGAGAAATAGTTTTAATAGGCTGTACCAGAGTTATTGCCATTGAGTAGTCCAAGTATGGCAGTGTCATCAGGTTTTTTTTATTTTTATTTTTTTATATTGGAGAAAAGAGCTAGAAGTAAGCTATTAGGTTGTAACAGATGATTTCCATTATCAAGCCTTATCCTATCTATGTCTATTCCTCATTTGTATTGTTGATTTTATGGTCAATATAAAACATTTGAGTTGTGTTGTGATAAAACTCCAAATTGGGAAGGTTTAGGCCGCCCCTCCCCTCGAGGATAAGGATATAATCTCCACTTAATCTGGAGCTTTATTAGACCAGAAAGAAGTGAGTTCACTTCTTTAAAAAAAAGATTTTGGTGGGTAATAGGTATAGTCTGAGCAGAGGCAAGGCAGTGTCATCAGTATTTGAAGTATAATAGTGCCGTGCCTGTTCAAAACATGCCTGTTCAGAACAGGCTGAATGCTTGGTCTGTGGCCAGGGGCAGACTTTACCGTTAGGCAAAGTAGGCAACTGCCTGGGGCCCCCCAACTGAAAGGGCCCCAAACAGCTATAGATTTATTATGATGGCAGCCCATGACAGCCTGCTAGCACACAGTTAAACTGAGCTGTTAAACCTGAAATATTCCTTGAAACAGCAGTCATTTGAAATAACAAGTGCCTTTAGGGAATCGCCTGATTGGTTACGTAGTCAGCTTTGTTTCAGAAAATCATATAAGGCCTTATCACAGTCTAATGATAAGCTCAAGGCTAACGCGAGGTTAACAGCAGATCTGCAAACTGCAATAATATCTGAATCGTGGGATCACAATGTTAAAATAACAATTTACATGTTATGTGATTTTCCAACACCACTGACATAGCTGACTTCCAATAACTTTATAAGACAAAAACCACGGACTTGAATCACTAGCAAATGAAAGATTAGAACTGACAAAAACATAAAACCAGCGGCTCTCGTTCTTCAGAGGCAGACCATTAAATTAGCAAAATAAAATGGCAAAAATCATCCAAAGAATGTATAAAGAGAAGTGGATACAGCGTCGGAGACCCATTCATTCCTACGAAAGTTGTTCAGTGGCATGAAAGCTCGACTTCCAAGTATAAAATTACTTGGACCTTCCGGCCATCTTCCACATCTACTGGGCCCATAGCGTTTCCTCTAACCCCACCTCCAAGCCCTCGGTCCAGCCTCGGCTGTGGCTCAGAGGTAGAGCCGGTTGCCCACCAATCGGAAGGTCAGGGGTTGCATCCCCGCTTCCTCCAGTCCACCTGTTAAAGTGTCCTTAAGCAAGATACTGAACCCCTAAAATTGCTCCCGAAGGCTGTGCCATCGGGGTGTGAATGAGTATTTAGATTAGATCCTGATGGGCAGGTTTGCACCTTGCATCGCAGCCTCTGCCATCAGTGTATGAACGTGTGTGTGAATGGATGAATGCTGACATGTAGAGTAAAGCGCTTTGAGTGGTCGGAAGACTAGAAAGGTGCTGTATAAATGCAAGTCAATTTACCATTTACTCCCACTAAGATGAGAAGATGCAGTCCGTTGTTATAGCACTCGGTTCAGTTTGTCATTTGCTAAGCAATAGTTATGCATACATACATACATAGGCTACATACATACAGTACACACATGCAATTGTCTTACCTTGGCGTGCAAGTCAAGCGAGGAACAATTGGTAATCCATATGGAAACAAGAGTCCCAACTGAAGCATTTGTTGATGACTTGTGGCCCCTACCGGAAGAGTTGTGAGGAGTCAGCAGTCAATGACAGAAGGAATAAAACAGTCAATATAATATGTTGTCGAGAAAATATGTTTTCAAAAAGCGTGAACCACCGCAACCATGAGAGATCCTTGAGCATACAGTCAAAAAATGAGCACAAAAAATATTAGTCTGGTGGGTCCAGTAGTATGTGAGATTAGCCGTGGACAGACAGAGATGCACACACGACCGAATACATAATCTCCTGGCAGGGATAAAAAACCACAGACGGCAAAAAAAACAATAACAGACTCTGTGCGTAACATACAGCCGTTGGCTGAACTCCCTCCAAACAGGAGGAGCTTCTCTTTTTTTTAACTGTGCATGTTTAGCTGTACCCAGAAAAGCTCCCGTTCATCTCGCGGGTTTCCTCCCTTTAGTCATCGAATATGCAACTGTAGATGTCTTCTTTGCCCCCTGATATCACATTTTGAAAGCTTCATCCCCTTGAGGTTCTACTATGCCCTCACCTCCGCTACTTCCTAGTAAACCTACACCTCCTATTCCAGTCCGTGGTTCAGCTCAGGCCAGAACTGGGGCAGGCCCTGTTTGCCTTCAGTTGGAGTGTACAGGAATAGTAGAGGCAGATGGTACCACAAAGCCCAACAGTTTATTTGAAGCCCAAGCTCTGCATAGTCATTAAAGTGTGGTCTCATGGTAGCCTGCGTTTTTGTCTATATCTGCCACAGATGTGGCTGCACTCAGCTCTCTGTCTGTAGTTAAGCGTGTAGATGAAGGGTCAACCCAGATTCCTCACTTCACATAGGAGCCCTTCACTGTGCGAATGGGGCCCCTGAAGGACTCCGCTGGCTCGGTGTGTCCCAGACCATTTTTTACATAAACTTAACATCACTGTCAGCCATTCACAAACCATAACTTTATAAGTTATAGAAGTTAAGCATATGCTTATGGATATATTTTTATCATCCAGGCAGTCGTATGTTTTCATTTATTTCAGTATAGGGGAAAGTCGGGTGAGACCAGTCGCTTTTTAGTTTTGGTGTATTTCCTGATGTTGTACATTACTATAAATGGTTAGATTTAGCATAAATAAACTGTTAGATTTGGTTAAGAAACATCATGGTTTGGCTTAAAATGACTTAATTGCACACAGGACACAAACGGCGGTCTCCTGGGGGTAAGTCCGGTGTTTGTTGGACCCACCCATCCACCCACGAACCACCAGTAGTGGACTTTCTCGCTTGTTATACCAGTTATTATTCCATCATGTTATTATGGTAGTCGCTAGAAGGGAGCCCGCAAACTGGGGAAACTCTCGCGAGATTCTCAAGGTTGGCATTGACCTTGAATGGTAAAGGTTAGGATAGGTCATTGGGCAGTGAGTCTCACAAGAGTTTTTGCAGATCTCAGATCAGATTTCGCAGTTTGCGGGCTTTCTTCTAGACACGACCCGTTATTATCCAACGTAACTTTCATTCACAGTCGCTCGATATACTACGTCCCCTGCTCTCCGCGTCGCTCGTTGTACTGCGTCACTCGGCCGCGGTCCGCAGAATAACAAAGGTATTTGTGATACGTAAAAAGGCTGGTTGGAGATGAACTGCGCCTTGCCTGGAAAACAGATAAGATCAGACGGCAGCAGCAGCAGCAGGGGGCGGAGACAAAAAGCTGCAGTCAAGAGTTTCCAGCTGTTTCCAACATCCTTCATAGAATTTACAGGAAGTCACAGGAAAAGTTACATCCTGTTAGAGCCGATCTGTAGGCTACTTTTAGTTTGCAGACAGATTTGTTTGTAAATATATGTGGAAATGTGGGTGTATCTGGCATTGGATTCTATCCTTTATTATTTTTGTCTGCCTTGTAAAACACATAAGTACTATATACACTCACCGGCCACTTTATTAGGTACAAGGTGTACCTAATAAAGTGTCCGGTGCTAGTACCGGGTGGTCTTCTGCTGCTGTAGCCCATCTGCTTCAAGGTTGGACGTGTTGTGTGTTCAGAGATGGTATTCTGCATACCTTGGTTGTAACGAATGGTTATTTGAGTTACTGTTGCCTTTCTATCATCTCCAACCACTCTGCCCATTCTCCTCTGACCTCTGACATAAACAAGGCATTAATTCGTCCACACAATTGCCGCTCACTGGATATGTTCTCTTGTTGGGACCATTCTCTGTAAACCCTAGAGATGGTTGTGCGTGAAAATCCCAGTAGATCAGCAGTTTTTGAAATACTCAGACCAGCCCGTCTGGCACCAACAACCATGCCGCGTTCAAAGTCACTTAAATCCCCTTTCTTCCACATTCTGATGCTCGGTTTGAACTTCAGCAAGTCGTCTTCACCACCTCTAGATGCCTAAATGCATTGAGTTGCTGCCATGTGATTGGCTGATTAGCTATTTGTGTTACAAGCAATTGAACAGGTGTGCCTAATAAAGTGGCTGGTGAGTGTAAATAACCTTCATTAATATTATTATTATTATCAACCACACAAGATAACAGATCCTTCACTGCGCAACGGAAGACTAATAGGTTACAATCTAGTGTTCAATATTAGAATGATGCAGAAAGTTTGGATTTTCTACAACACGTGGTGTTTGTTGTCAAAACTAAGAGCCAATCAGCTCTTTGATCAGGCAACAACTGCGGCCACTTCGATCTTGTGAGGTTTTCGTTGCCCATGTTTGCATGACATCAAAGCAAGATCAGATCGAGTTGGACACAAATGTAACGGGCATACATTGTGCGCCGACCGCCGTTAATCGATTCTGCAATTCTCATCTCCAACGAGCCTAAAGACAAAATGTTTCCTCCTTGTGTGATCACAAAGCCATATATAAAATGAACTAATTTAAAATGGTCATATCTTTTGCATGTTGTATTTCTTTTTATTATTTTTAAAGAGTGATTCAGTTGGATTTGACTGTTACTTAAATAATTGCTGAGAACGAGAAGATAGTAGCCTCTTTAATCTTCATATTGCAACATAAACATAATGATCCACAAATATATTAGGATTTTTTACTTTTGTTTCTGGGAACACACACACCGAACAATCTGTATAACACCATGTTGCTCATCACAGCTACACATCTCCCTCTTGGATGGAGACACCGGGAGAGGAACAACTTTTACTGAGCAATGATTTTTCATGGAACTCTGTGTCTTCAATGCGTTCGTCCCCAACATGCCAGTTGATTTGCATCAGAAACTGTAGAAGTATTAATCAAATAAACAAGTTTGACGTGCACATAAGCACAGAATGTTCTGTGTTTTTGAAGAGCTACTCATTAATCCTCATTCTGTCTGTCTGGAAATAAATGCCATAATCGGAATAACATGTTTTTGGCTTTCGGAAAGTCATGAAACCAAGCGTTGACTGTCTGTAACACAGGTCAGTAGCAGTTAGTGTCAAGGACAACCTTGCAGAGTTCCCCAGTGTAAACCTTTCAATATGAATTATTCATTAACAGTGTAGCTTGTCAACAAACAAAAACATCTTTTCATTTTTCCTTTCTTTACCTTTTTATCGACTACAGCAATGTGACATGTGATTGTGTTCTCTTATAGGAAATGGCCTGATGCTGCAGACGCCACAGCAGACATATCCTGCCAGTAATCTGATATTTTCCACCGTGGCTCATCTGGAAATCTCGGAGTAGAGTTTGTCCAGTTTCTCTGCAGCCCCCCCTCCTCTTTCAGAGATGGATTTGGGGCTGTCGGCCCACACTGGTTCCTGTGTCTGTTGGAAGCATCAGAGTGTCTGTTGGTGAGGGACCCCCAACAGGCCCAGGATGCCAGGATGCCCATCACTCAGGACAACGCCCTCAGCATCCTCCCACTGCTGGAGAACTGGCACGGGGCTCAGACCACAAGATCACAGCAGGACCATAACCTGAATCAGGACAATGCTGTCTACAAGGTACTTCATCCCATTTATCCCCCATGTTTCTACTTAAATATAGAATATCAACAATATACAACATTACGGCAGCGTATTGCTGCCACCATGACAAAAAGAAAATCAGCTCAATTTCTTATTATAACGAGAAACCTTTCTCCTTTTCACATTATAACAAGATATTTTTCATGTTATTATGACTTATTTTATTACTAGATACCAATTTATTCAATTTGGTGGTCAGTCTTTCAGATAATCGATGATATGTTCATCCATGGTACATAATAAGAACTATATTATATCATTATTTCATTGATCTAATACTCGGGCGGACTTTACCATTAGGCAAGGTACGTACTGTAGGCCTGGGGCCCCCCAAACCAAAAGAGGCCCCTAACAGCCATAGATATACTATGATGAATAGATATAAAACACATAATATTCCAACTCAGATATACTCTGCAATAACCTACAAAATGCCCTCGAAGTGCTTCTATTATCATCATTGTCAACGGTCCAGATTAATGGACTACAGAGTTGCTAATGTTTCCTGCATGTAAGGAATTTCATAACATCTGGCACAAACATCTACCTGGACTCAAGGATGAACTGATCAGAATTTGGTGGACACGTTTTGAATTCATATGCTAAATTATGGCAATTTCACACAAATGTCTAACAGGATAAAATTATGAAGTGATGACATTTTGGACTGGCATGGATGTGGACGCATACAACCTTGGATGCACAGAAGTTATGGATTCCTATGGCCATTGCATCTATTTCAATTGTGCTTTTGGTGGAGAAGGAATATAGGATGATTGTGGGAAAAAGATCACTGTCAACGTACAAATGGCCAGTCAAGTGACACCGTGAAATTCATTTGTGTGTCCTGGTTAAATAAGTGGTGCTGGAAGCTTGGTGACGCAGTGACTGCTTGCCCTCTTGTGTAGCTGACAGGGCAGCAAGTTAACACGGTTAATTCAAGCGGATGTATTTGTACCACCCATTCCCGTCTGATGACTGATTGCAGATCAAGTTATACTCCGGCAGAGCCGGGTTATATAGAGCAGCTAATATGATCCTTCCTTCCTAAATGACTCAATGGCTCTCCCTCATGTCAAAACTCTCCAATATGAACTCTATGTGACAGTGCCGCACACCGCCTTGGTGAGCTGAGATTACAACAACTGCATTAAAATGAACTGATCTCATTTTTCTGGTCAAAGAAACCGCATGCAGCGTTTCAATGTTAAAACAAATGATTTATTACTTTGTAGGAAATTAAAGTTTAGTTGTTAAAGTCTTTACACCAGATGTTATCATCCAGCTCCATTCACTGATGGATCATTCTTCTTCTTCTTCTTCGTCCAGCAGGTGGATCAGGACTCCTACCAGAATGGGGAAGGGGACAGTGTGTGCAGTAGCAGCAGCGTTAACAGTGTTAATGTGGAGGACATGTCCCTGTGTCTGGCTGCCATTCAGAAACTGATGGAGTACATTAACTTCAACTTCATGGATGCTGACACTGCTCCATCAGTCAGCCAGTCCTCCTGCAGGGAGGGGTTAGACGTTGAGGTTCACGCTGTCTCCCTCAGTAAAGACAGTGGGGACACCGCTGAGTTTGGCCTCAGCTTCGGTAACATCCCTATTTTTGGGGATCCTGACGGGAGAAAGAAGGGAGGCCCGAGGAGGAGGAGGGACCAGGGCCCCATCATGGATGTGGGCTGCATCTGGGTCACAGAGGTGAGGAAGAAGAGCCCAGCAGCCCGCTGTGGGGGGATCAAACTGAGAGACGAACTGCTGTCACTCAACGGGCAGCTGATGGTGGGAGTGGATGTCAGTGGAGCAAGGTAAGACCACTTTAATGGAAACTGAAACCATGAACCAGACAAATGTCTATTGTCTCACAGTTTATATCATCATATCATGTCATCACATCATTGCCTAGCCCTACTCTGAAATCCAAGAGGCAACTGTGAAATAATAGCTGAAATATGAAATATACTCATCGTTGAATACAGAAGGTAAAAATAGTGAAACTACTCAAAAACTAAAATATACTTTTTTTAAAAACAGAATTCATATTGTACTATTCCAATAATTTCTGCAAAAATATTACAGCCACTATTTGGAAAAATAAAGAAACAATTAAAGCTGTGCTGAACGGGCCCTCGCACCTTCCCGCACATTGGGGGTACTGACGTGACGCCGGTCGATGCAGCCCGGCCGTGAATTTACGCAACCGTCGGACACTTTGCGCACAACGTTATTTGGAGCTGGAAATGACGTATCGCAAATTGTGTCCACTATGTGGCGCTAAAGATCACACACACGAATTATACGTCAGGTTGCTGTATATCATGAAAATTTCATGTAAATCCGATGATCTTTGTCAGATAGGGCTGACTTCCTGTTGTCAGAAGGTGGCGCTATGATTATGACTCAATATAGGCATGTAGATGTCTTCAGGCTTGGACTCTTATCCATCATGTGAAATCTGGGGCAGATTAGACTCCAACGCTGTTCCACGAAAACACATAAGCTTCACAATTTGGCATCGTTAAGGTCTTGAGATTCTGTGACCAAATTTGAGATGGATCTGTTGAATCCTCGTTTTGAAAAGTTCCATACCATTAAAGTGCTTAAAATGCCTAAAATTGTTTGAGGTACAAGGCTTTAGTCGGAGGGTCATACCAACCACATTTGAAATGAATCTGATAAACCGATAAAAGGAGTTTGAAAAGGTTTGCATAAAATACATGAAAAATGCATAAAATTCAAAAATTGTCCGGAGCTAATGGAAGCCTATGGCTGTATTTGAGACCGCCTACTACATACTATTACTGCGTTCCTCAGTAGTATGCAGTATGAAACTGTTAAATCAATTTATTTTGCAGTATGCTAGGCAAGGATTTAGCCTTTACACCAGCTCTTAAAGCACTGGACAAAAATTGCAATATTATCGCAAAATGTAACTTATTGAACTTTTTTTTGTTTGTTTATGACCTATGTTTGTTTACTTTATAAGATACTGCAGGTTTAGCTCCACCAGCCCTTAAACTATTTATTTTATCATGGGAAAATATGACAAACAGGATCATCAACGAGTGGAGACTGTAAATATAAAAAACATGCTCAACATAATTTTCAGTTACTGCAACAAAACAGTGGACTGATATCCCTACAGATATGACAGTAATGTTAAAAAAGGGTCATGTTGTCTGGCTGTGTTTGACAAAATGAAAGCTCCTTGTAGTAGCTTTAACATAAAACCTGTACAGAATACATGAAGAGACTACCTCCACCTATAGAGGTGGAAATGTGAGGATATTTAAGGACTGTAGTTTTCCTTATGATATTTGAACCTGGATGTAATGACAGCGTTATCCCATCAATGCTTTTTTACAGCTACCTGGCTGACCAGTGCTGGAATGGAGGCTGTATCTACCTGATCATGCTGCGGCGAGTGAAGCGAAAGGCTCCTCTCCCTCCCTGTAACGTCAATGGTGGCGTCGGTACCCCCGTCAGCAGCGACAGCTGTGAAAACCTGCAGCGGGCCAGAGCGGCCTCTGAGCCCTCAGACAGCTCGGCAAACTGCAAACGCACACGCAAGTTCGGTGTCATATCGCGATCGTCCTTTAACCGAGACAACAGGGACAGCACCGACTCCGAACTCCAGAGCTATTACAATGGCTGCAATGGCTCCTCCACTCCCACTGATGCAGGAGTCAGTCCTCCAGCAGATGACTCAGGTTGCATCGTCTCCACACACACACCCACTGAGGAAAGCCCAGACACCTGTCCTCAGGTGAGAACTATTCCCCAACATCTACACAGAGGAGGCACTGCCACCCTGCCTACAAGGTGTCACAGTCAGCTGCTGGAGTGCAAAATGGATTCTTTCAGCAGTGAATCTTCAAGCCAGGTAAGACTTGCTGCTGACATCCAGGGCTCTAACTTAAAGGGACTGTTTGTAATTTTTTAAGCGTATAAATGTACCGGGTCGGGACACATGCGCGCTCGCATATGCGCATTCGCGTGTAGCCGCTGCCTCTGCTCCTCTGCCTGCCTGCCTTCACTCAGACAGCGCGTGCATTCTCGCTCAGCTCGCTCAACCTCTAGACGTGCATGCGCGCTCACTTCACACTGCAGAAGAGTTAGTTTAGCTCTGAGAATAGCTAGTGAATGTACAGTGGACTTTTGGGCAGAAATAAATGCTGCAGCTCCTCCAGACCAACAGAGGTTTCCCATGTCTTGTGAAGTGACAGGGCTCTGCAGAGAGAAACGTTATCGTCTCGTTACCGACCGGGTGCCGGTGTCTTCCTGCTCTCTCCGGCTGCGGGCGGAGAGAGCAGGAAGACACGCTGCGGAGCCCCGCTGATTCAGTCTGCGCTGAAGCAGGAAAAGCAAACAGATATAAATCATGTTCATGGAGAGACCTTCGTCTGGTCAGCTAACATTACTGCCAAGCAGCTGAAATATAGAGTGATATTGTGGTTTTAGGTGACGTGTGTCACCTCACTGTTTTGAGCGATGTTCGTTCAGGTATATTTAGAGCGAGCAAGCGCGAGCCCGACGCTGACTTTCGTTGATTTCACGGCCACAGGTGTCGCTGTTAAGAAGCAATTCTGAAAGTTACAAATAGTCCCTTTAAAGCACAGTCACAGGGTACAACTGTTAGGGTTTTATTCTGAATTTGTTATTCCTGACAAATTATACATAAACTATAAGAATAAAAATATAATTCATCATGAAGGGCGGCTGTAGCTCATTGGGTAGAGCAGGTCGTCCTTTAACCGCAAGGTTGGTGGTTCAATCCCCGCTTCCTACGGACTGCATGTCGAAGTGTCCTCGAGCGAGACACTTACAACAGCCCGCTGCTCCTACAATAGTTAGGATGGGTTAAATGCAGAGGTAGGTACATGACAAATAAAGGTTTTTTCTTCTCCTTCTTAGCTGGCAAATGGACTTTTATATAGCACTTTTCTAGTCCTCGACCACTCAAAGCGCTTTACACTACATGTCAGCATTCACCCATTCACACACACATTCATACACTGATGGCAGAGGCTCTAAATCTAAATACTCATTCACACCCCGATGGCTCAGCCTTCGGGACCAATTTGACAAAAGATATATATGGTTAGGGTTAGGAAGTTAAAATCAGTCGACTCATTTCATTCTTGCTCAAACGCAAGATCATTCCTTGGTCGCACTTGTTACCTAATCAGTAAACAGAATATGAAAGTCATCATTATAAGACAATACGTCAAGATTATTATTTAGCCAAGTAGGCCCATGTGCACAAAGGCAACACAAAATCAGTCTTTTTTAATTAAGAACCCGCAATGAGGCAGCTGGGGCAACATAATATTTACTTAAAAACATATTTTCTAATGTGAGTTAGTTGTGTATGAATCTAATTTTACAGTAGACGTGGTTGGTATTTGCTGTAATGTTTTTCTGCCCCGTAGTGGCCGAAATGAATCAATACAGTTCTAAACAATTCTATTAAAGAAAAATCTCTCATTCTGTTCTCTATATCCACTTCTCATGTTATGTAACTCTACTACCTTCTAGGCAAATTGGTAATGAAGCTGATCCGAAGCATCAAAGCTTCCTCGGTCTCGTTTGACACTTGGAATAGATTAGCGTCAGAGTGCTGCTCTCCGTTTTCTTTTAAGGACGGAGCTGTTGTGTGTGCTGAGTAGTCAGCAGCATTGTGGATGAAGGAGTGCAACAGGAGGAGGAGTGGGATGATGACGGCTCTATTAGAAGTGGGACTGCTAATATATTAATTTCCTGTTGTGGTACCAAGATCCATATAATCTATAACCAAAAACATATTGTTCAAATAATGCATTTGGTATGTTTTTTTCTTTTTTTGTAAACTGTCAGGAACGCAACATGTTCTAAATCACATCTAATGCCAAGGAAAATAAAATAAGCTTCACAGAAAATAAAGAACATAAAGGTATGACATTAAGGTACGACAACCTGCAGCAATTAAAAGCAACTAAATTGCAATTAAGAACAAAACCATGAAACAAAACTAATCAAATGAAAGGAGACAAACATTTTTTCACCAATGTGAATGTTGTAGTATGTCCAATACAACCTGGCAGAGTATTCCAGCACCTCGAAGCATCAATCTGTCACCCAACAATCAATCACTGACTGTCGATGGCGCCTCTTTATACAAGTTGGTCATGCAGAGTACTTCTCTCTCTCTCCCTGCTTTTGATTATGTGTTGTGTGGCCCACTGCACATGCTGTACCCCGGCTCTGCCCATAGAAAAACACTTTGAGGTGAAGGAACACACTTAAATATAGCTTTTCTATCAAATCTTCATGGTTTGAAATGATTGCAATAACTGCTGTTTGAGGAATCTTGTCAAGAGTTTTACACTCGTCTCTTTTGTAAAGTCAATCCATGTTTTTTTGCAGTCCTGCAGTTGGCCACTGGCGGATGTAATTCAGAACTAGAGTCTCCGCCAACAGTGACAAGCAGAGATTAACCTGAGACAGCTGTTTTGAACAGTTTGATCAGTGGACTTTCGTCATTTACTCGACTGCTGTATAAAAGGGGTATTAGTTTTTGTGATAGTATGTCTGGATTTACTGGTCTGGACGTCAGTGATCAGTGTAGTGGATGACGAATATCACTTTAATGAACATATGACAACCTGTGTCAGTAGAGATTGGTGTGGAGCTCTGTAAACTAAATGGTGGAAAAAAGTCACCATTGTGCTCAATGGACAAATAATCGTCATACCACTTAGTCACAAAAAGAGAAAACACCTGCAATTATCTCAAAAACAATTACTATTTTTTTAAATTTGAAAATTTGGGGTCCCTGGTGCAGGCCCAGCGGCCGGGTGTTCAGTGGTCCACAGATCTGTGTCCAGATGGCTGAGAGGATAAACAGGATCACCACCCTGCAACAGCTGGTCTGAGGAAACCAGAGAGTGATGGGGATAGTGGTTTAACATGTGTGTCAGAGGATTGAGACAGAGAGCACATCAGAGGGATTGTAAATGAGATATAATGTCTGTCGCCAGAGTGTTTGTGCCCTAGATGGAGATGACCTCTCTTATATAAATCCTTTTAGGTCCACAAGTCGTCAAAATGGCTGATAAAGCTGTGAGCCGTGGCAGTGCAGAGGTTAAGCAAGACTAAGGGCCCTGTTTTAATCGCACAAGCGCAATGACCAGCACAACATGGTATAGGTCTTGGGCGCACGGACTGTGTGGGCGCCTCCAAGCACACCTGCTATTGTTCATGTATGTACAGAAGCACAAAGTGCAAAAGGGCTGGCTGAAGTGTGATATGAATTGGGTGTGGTGATTAATAAATACATGTGATACATGTGTATCAAATTTCATGGCAATTCATTCAAGAGTTGTCAAGATATTTCCCTAAAAACCGAACCATAGACTTTCTATAACAAGTGGACATAGTCACCGTGACATCACCCATTGGTTTGTGGACTACAGTTTTGAAGCCTCGAGTTCAGCATTTTGGCCATCGCCACGTTGGTTTTTGGTTTGGTTTTTGAAAGTTTTAGTTTGTTTCCAAAAGGGTCAATTTCCTCTGTCAACACCACAGAATACCATGTCTACATTACAAAGTTTGGCTCTTACACAATGTCTACACAGGCTACATAGTGAAAGCAGGACACAGGCAGAGCTGCAGTAGCAGCTTCAGTCCTCCATTGGTTTCTGCACAGGATGCGTTCAGGCGCAGTGTTGAGTGTAGGTCCTCACAAAAGAGTCGATGTCCAGGGTTAGACTCTTGAACTTTGGATTTGTAGTTTTCTAACAGTATGTTGGTTCTCTTGACACATTTGAAGTCAATATGGTCACATGGTTGATTTGATGTTATTTGATGTATATTATTTGTATCTCAACCCTGATTTGATATCTTGTTTGATGTGTGTTTGTTTGTTTGTGCTCCTTCGTAGCCCAGAGAGGGAAGCTACATCTGGAAGATGCATATGGTGAAGGGCGAGGAGGGCCTGGGCATACAGATAACAGGAGGGCGTGGCTCCAAGCGCTCGCCTCATGGGATCATTATCGCTCATATAGAGAAGGCGGGTGCCATTCACAGGTACAGTAAGTCCTAATAAACACTGGAAGAATGTACTCGCTTTGGTGCTATGTGTTTTTGTAGGTGTAGCTCATCATCTCTGGACTCTCTTTAGAATCTTTAGAATACTGTCAAGGTTTACACTATATGAGGACCTCCCTACAGTGCATTCATAATCTGTGTTCTTGGTTGAATTATTAAAGGGTAACTTTGGTATTTTTTTTAAATTGGTGAAGTACTGAGGGAGAACGCTGCAGCCGCAATTTCAAAAATTGTTGTCCCCAATAGTCACTTAGACACAAATACATGAGAAAATAGGGTTTAAAAATGACGACTGTCTTCAAATTTGCTATAAAGTTTGCTTTTATATGTTCAAACCTTTATTACAATTACTATTTTATTAATCTGATGGTCCTGATTATTTTATCCCTCACCAAGAAACTTATGTTTTCAGTTTTGTTTGTTAAGTTAATATCTCAAAATGTGTTAACAGATATTTGGTGTCATTTTGTTGTCAGTTTTTGATATTTTTTGCAATATTTGTAGTACTTTAGCTGCTACACTTTTTTAAACCAAACAAATCTGGAGTACGTTTCCCACGATTGTCACTCACTGTGTCTTTTTCATTGCTAATCCGGATCAAGATACAAGTCCTCTCGCATGTTTTAAGTGGTGGAGAATAGTTCAGCTGTAGTCTCTGTGTGTGTTTGTGTTTATATGTACAGTATGTGTAAGTGTTTCTGTCTAAATGCGTATGTGTGTGTGTTTCAGGGATGGTCGTCTTCATGCTGGTGATGAGTTGCTGATGATTAATGGTCAGTCTCTGGTGGGTCTCACTCATCAGGAGGCTGTTAGTATCCTCCGCTCCACTTCTGGTCTGGTCCAGCTGGTGGTGGCCAGCAGGGTAGGTACACACACACACACACACACGCACACACACACACACACACACACACACACACACACACACACACACACACTGCCTTTTGAAAATAAATTTGGCTTCTTCTAACTAAACATTACCATAGCTCTAAGGTCCAAAGTTCAGCAACAGTGAACAAAATGCTGTGAGAATAAGAGAGTTTAGGTAAGATGTCAGTTTTACACTGCAACTGGACACATGGCAGTGATGCTACAAAACAAGGCTGCTACATGCAAAAAATTATAAGAGGGATTTTAAGAAAAGATTGCATAAAAGCTGCCTCCAAGTGCAGAGAACCCGATACTGTACATGTGCAATTTCAGACTCAAAGAACTTGTACATATACCATCAATCCCTGCCAGGGGGATTTCAGTATAAAGGTCGGGAAACACTCAGGACAGCTCCAGAATCAGCACCCTGGACAGCGGTCAAGACAGCAATGGACCCACTGAAGATAAATCCAAACACTCCACATCTTCATAACTCCAGAAAAAAAGGGAAACACATTCTCATTCTACACAGTGTTGCAGTTCTTCCAGCTGCACAAGGCCGTAAACTGTATAAAAAGTATTTTTTGTCCTTGCTGTGGGAAGAAATTTGAGTCAAAACTTTAGTTTTTCTCCCGATCCATGTGGGAAGCCACTGAAAGAAAAGAGCCATGTCACAATAACTACTTTTATTGTCCCAGAAATAAATGCGATAAACAACATTATTGTAATTTTAAGACCATTTTATGTCACTGATATAATGATAATATAATAGCATAATAATGCAAATACACCCTTTCAGAGCAATGAAACTTTTAATTCTTAAGAATATTCAGACATTGGAATTAGAATGTGAAAAAATGTTAAAATATTCGTAATAAATAAAATATAAATAAAATAAAACCACACAACCAAAACAATAAATAAAATGGACTCTCGGGCTCTGGTAACAAAGATGCATCCGCACAATGCCCAAGTCTTCTAAAGGTTGGGAAAACCCTGCTGTTTATTCTGGCATCATGTTGGCTGGAATGACTTTCTTATGTAAACAAACACGCATATAAACACAATGGGAAATATCGAGGTCAGCTAAAATGATCGAGGTCATGTCCATATATCGTACAATAAGTTGATAACGTAAAAATGATCGAGGTCCTGTCCATATGACGTACGATAAAGTGGATAACGTAATTATCGTGACAGGCCTAGGGCCGTGATAAGGACAGCTTTTGCCAAGTTTCAGGTAAAGGTCAAACACATATAGACTTCTGCTGTGATAACAGCTGTGTTACATGATGCAGCTTAAGTATTTTATAATGTTCCTGTTGGATATGGCCAATGTACAAACATCAACATGTATTTTTTTACCATACAACACGTCACTTTCTCCTCTCTCAGAGCTACACTGAACAAAAATCAAAACGCAACACTTGTTTTTGCTCCCATTTTTATTCATAGAAAAAATATTTGATCTTTTATTTCTACTCCTGAAAAATGGGAGCAAAAACAAAAGTGTTGCGTTTATATTTATGTACAGTGTGCATATTTAACATACCAAATACACGTGAATGAAGATAACGTCTCAACTTTCTTTCTGTCCCTGCAGGAGGAGTCAGACGTGGGTTTTGAGCGCTTCCCGTCAACCAGTCTGCCGGACCTGGTCAGCACCTGCAGTTCCTTGTCCTCCCTGTCTCAGATTGCTCCCTCTCACTCCCCGCAGACCTCCAGCTGTAGCACCAGTTTACACAACCCCTTCCTGGTACACATAGATATGTACTATATGTTTTTGTGTGTTTGAAGAGTGTGTCTTTGTAGCACTTAATTAAGTCTGCTCCTAGCAACCTGTCTCACAAAGCAGAATCGCTGGCCAACTAGAAGGCAATTAGTTATGTGGGTAAAGGTTGTAGTGGACTACGGTTTAGAAGCCTTGAGTTCAGCATTCAGCATTTCAGCATGTCGCCATCTTGGTTTCTTGGAACCAGAAGTGACACTAGAGGGTGGAGCTAAGTACACCTGAATGCTGAATAAGGCATTTTTAGGCGACCAAAATGTTACAATTAACTTTGATGAACTGAAAACCCACAGTGAGAGGGTTAAAGTTCTAAGACGAAAACACGGACAACTCCCAGACAACATCGTGGTAGCAACCTGTCACTGAAGTAATAAGTCAAGTGAGAAGTACGCTCATTTTCTCATAGACTTCTATACAATCAGACTTCTTTCTGCAACCAGAGGAGTCGCCCTGCTGACCATTAGAAAGAATGCAAGTTTAAGGCACTTCCGCGTTGGCTTCACTTTCCAGCCCGGCAGGTTGCCCCTTTGGTACTAGCCAATCAGAGGCAGAGTAGGACGGGTCATGCCTTCGCTGTAGCAGGATTTGTAATTTAGCACCCTGGGCTCTACTCCCAGGTAATGTATTTATGAACTGACACAGAAAGTACGTATTTCTGTGTGGTTTAATTGTTGTACCAGATATCCTAGTTGTTTAAGAGATGAACTGAATATCTCTGTGTTTTTGTGCTTACAGTTCACTAACCTAGAGAAACTAGAAGGACAGAGTCCGGGAGAGGCACCCAAAGGATCCTGCTGCAGCCCCACACCCAAGAAGCTCTGCAGTCGATCTCAGGGTTGGTACTTCACAGAAACAGGACTTTCATTAATTCCAAAATGGTTCTTAGAGTAGAAACAAAGCACACAGCATAAGCTTTTTTAACAGTAATATATACTGTACATACACTGAAGAAATCATTACATTCACACATCTATTCATGTTGATAGAGATGGACAGACTAATTAAATGAGGTGATCCAGCCAGTGCTCCCAGAGTTTGGTATCTTCCTGACCTTGATATTTGCTTTGCCAGTAGTTTTGTTCTTAGTACAGAATGCATTCAGTTTAAACGTTTCTGCATGTTTATTTGAAGTTATTTAGAAAAAAAAAAATAGACCATGAAAAACTGAAATGGCTACTTCTGTGCAGAGGAATGGAAAGATTGTTTTTCCTGGCTCAGGGGGCAGCAGTCGTCTGGAGTCTGTGGGTGAGGACGACGAGCTGTTTGTGGAGAACGGTGTGAACAGCTGTGAAGTGGTGGAGAAGCCTCCACCTGGTCGACGTAAACACTCCTTACCTCAACAACTAGATACTGTTGGAGTGAGACAGGTCAGTGAACGCCTCACCTTTGTCTTCATACAACTGAAGGTGTTAAGATGCACATAAAGTGCATACATCGTACCCTGAATTATATATTATATCATGACATAATATGGAAGAAAGATGAGTTGAGCTTCAATCTTGTTACTGTAATGCATGTTATAATCATATCCTATCACAAATTAGGATAGATAAAGCCAAGAAATATGACAACATATAAAAATATCATCAGCTGAAATATTTTAGAAATATTATATCGACATTAGTGACTGAACGCTATATGTTCCAGGTTGCTGTATGAATATGAGAGGAATATTATATCTTTCGGACCAAGGGGAAAAAAAATAGTTCTGGTACGGTTCCTGTTCACACTGACTTTTTCCATACGAACCAAGAGGGGTAAACACAAAGTTAATAAAGTCAGGTCGGGATGCATCAATACCACTTGGTGGATATCACGAATGGATTTATTAGTAGTTTCGCTTTTTTAAATCATGCTAAAATCACATGTCTGCTCTCATAAAATCCTGTGGTCGGTTCATTTGCTTTCACACCACAAACAAACCGCAGACCCACCTTTTCAAGCGGTCTGGTTGTTTGGTTGTTTGGTCCGGACCAGATTGACAGCTTTCACACCAGCCCAAACAAACCGTACTAACCGGGCAAACAGACCTGAGTTTGTTTTAACCGAACCAAAGGTGTGAAAGCTCCTTTAATAAACTATGATTCTTTTGTTTCATTGATTTAGTATGTTTTATTTAATGTTTAATGTAACTATAGCTAGTCATCACAGTGCAGACGTGGTGTTGTATGGACAGTCTTTGTAAAAGAGATCCTGAAAGATCCTGAATGAAACAACTTTCTGAATAAAGTAATGAGTAAAACACCCTGTGTGGAAACAAACCACGAATGTTGATGAAAACAGATAAAGACAGATAGATGTACATGCATGCCGCACACGTGTATTTCAATGACTCAATCACCCCCCCCTCCCCACCCCCCCCTTACCACACACGTACACAGAGCCAGATCAAAGCCTGCATGGTCACTTGCTCTTCCCCGACTGTCATGACAACAATGAGAAGGAGAGCTGCACTAACTGCTGTGTTAATGAGAGGTTCATTGAGAAAAGGAAATAAAATAGAAGGGGACAACATTCGCAGAGCTAAGAAAAGTCATCAAGATACACATAAACACAGGTTCTGTCTTAACAAAGGGGAATAATAAAAATATACCATTAGAATAAATAGGAAAAATCTCATCACAGTTTAAATAACTGACTGTAACTGTTTTTGTTTTTTTAGGAATATCAGATCATTAAGAAATCAGCCCGCTCCCTGAGCACCATTCAAGTGGAATCTCCATGGCGACTGGCACAGCCGTCCATTATCTCCAGTATAGTGCTGATGAAAGGCCAGGGCAAGGTGAGTGCACCCCTTTGACATGTACGCATGAATAAAGCTCAGAGAATGAACTCCAAGCACTAAATGTATATGTAAACAATAACAGATGCATCTGTGTGTGGGTACAACCACAGTCTGGTTCTAATGTATGCTGACATGATTTACTTTTACACAACGGCGTATTTGGGCCATTGTAGGTAAAAAAAGATATATATCATTACGGAGTCGACGGAGGGAGGATAATATTCTGAGAAAATAGCTCCGAATTTTTTAGATTAAAGTGTTCAATTTAGAAGAAAAAACCATGGATATTCTCTTTGATTAAAGTGGCAAATTTACAAGAAAAAACTCACAAATTTACAAAAAAAAAAAAAAAAAACTTAGAATATTCTCTGAAATCAGGAGGACCAGTACCATTCTTGTGAAAATTTCTTCAAATTTGGCACAAACATCCACTTGGACTCCAGGATGAATCGATTAGATTTTGGTGGTCAAAGGTCACTGTTTTTGGACATAATTCAAGAATTCATATGCTAATTATGCCAATTTTACTCAAATGTCTAACAGGATAAAATGATGAAGGGATTACATTTTGGACAGATATGGATGTAAACTGCAACTTGACTGGTTGCCTCACATCATCCTCCCTCCTGACTTTAGACTGGCCTGACCTCTCAGCTGCCTTCTCAACACATCACATCCAGCTCAGCTGCTGAGCAACACTCTTTTTTTCATTTTGTTTGAGTCATGTAGCAGTACTGAGAACAGTCCTCTGTGAGTTCATGTTGAGTACACTGCAATGATATCACGAGACGAGATACGGAGGTATAAGAAAGGCAGCCTGAAATGTGAGTTTATAGGGCCGGATCTCTGTCCTCGAAAATAACTAAAAATAATATTCATAGAGAAACAAGATCAATGACCACTGACCACTTTGTTAGTCCTTTGTGACATTCATTGAGATCTAACTTTTCTAGGGCCTAGGATTCAGTATTGTTGGTGGGCAGGACTCAGCACGTGGTCAGATGGGGATTTTTGTCAAAACCATTTTCCCACATGGAGCTGCAGCAGCTGATGGACGACTGAAAGAGGGTAACCATTCCTTTTCACCCTGTTTTACTGAATTGGGAGAGTATATAGGAAAGTAAAATGTATCGTATATGAGAAACAGTGATCTACATTTACACCCATCTCAGTCTAATTGTATGCTTCCCTGTGCAGGAGATGAGATTCTGGAAGTGAACGGAGAGTCTCTCCAAGGACTCACACACCAACAGGCCATCCAGACCTTCAAGGTGGACTGCATGATTACCATAGGTTCTGTCTAACAGTGTCGTTGAAAACAGTTAAATCAGACATGAAAAGCTGAAGAAAGTCAAACTTTTTTATTTTCTAAAATATTTGTGACCAAATATGTTTTTCCTTCAGACAAAAGAAAGTCTTTGACTAATTTATCAAAGTGTAATGTTATGCTTTATGGCAAGTAAACTGACCTCATTTCTATTCTTCTCACAGCAACTGAAGAAAGGTGTAGTGACGCTGACGATTCGAACTCGTCTGCGCAGTCCCAGCCTGACACCCTGTCCAACCCCCACCCTCCTCAGCCGCTCCAGCTCACCCAACTCCATTGCCAGCGGGGGGACACCTGTCCCCTCAGGGGTGGAAGAGGCTGACGCCCACAGGGGCCCCCCCGGTCCTGGTCCAAAGGACTGCATCATCATGGAGGTCACACTTAACAAAGGTTAGCTGACTTGATGGAGAACCCAGAGACACATTCAGATACCACCTCCTGTTTTTTTTTTCACTTTCAAACAATTCAAATATTTAGTCACAATTAATCGCAAATTAATCACACATTTCTTTATCTGTTCACAATGTACCTTAAAGGGAGATTTGTCAAGTATTTAATACTCTTGTCAACATGGGAGTGGACAAATATTCTGCTTTATGCAAGTGTATGTATATATTTATTATTGGAAATCAATTAACAACACAAAACAATGACAGATATTGTCCAGAAACCCTCACAGGTACTGCATTTAGCATACAAAATATGCTCAAATCATAACATGGCAAACTGCAGCCCAACAGGCAACAACAGCTGTCAGTGTGTCAGTGTGCTGACTTGACTGCATTATCATAAAGTGGGCATGTCTGTAAAGGGGAGACTCGTGGGTACCCACAGAACCCATTTTCATTCACATATCTGGAAGTCAGAGGTCAACGGACCTCTTTGAAAATGGCCATGACAGTCTTTCCTTGCTAAAAGTTTAGCGCAAATTTGGAGCATTATTTAACCTCCTTCGCGACAACCTAGTATGACATGGTACCAATGAATTCATTAGGTTTTATAGTTTCATATGATACCAGTATCTTCACTCTATCTTTGAAACTGAGCCCGCTTCAACCTCCGAAAGATCGATTGCGTTAATGAGTTAAAGAAATTAGTGGCGTTAAGATGAATTTGTGTTAACTGAAATATCGCGTTAACTTTGACAATATACAAAGTTGGAGAAACACTATTGTTTAAAATGAATAGTTCCCCTAATTGGAACAAAGGGACTCAAACCAGGAAACAAAGACCCAGACCAAAAATATACTAAAGTAACAGGACAGTATGTCCTCATACTTTTGTATAGTGTACATATTACATATTTGGGCTAGCTGTCATACTTTAGAGGGAGATCTCGTGCTATTTTTTCAGTGACTTCTTTTCTGATGGTGAATGTTGATGTTTTTCAGAGTCTGGTGTTGGTCTTGGGATTGGAGTTTGCTGTCTGACCCTAGAGAACTCTGCTCCTGGCATCTACATCCACAGCCTGGCCCTGGGATCTGTGGCTAAGATGGACGGCAGGCTCAGGTAAAAACTTCAGGGTCATCTTCGAATTGGAAACTGATGGACGCAGGGAGAAGTTAATATGTAGTCGCACTGCTGCAAAGATACCAAATGAGCAGCGTACTTTCAGACGAGCTCATTGATCGAAAAGTACGAAAGCCCTGAGAGGCAAGTGAGAACGTTTTGGAATGTTGAATTTTGTATGTACCTTGAGTTTAGAGTGTGTGGAGACATTAAAATGCACCTGGAGTGATACAATAAACACTTGGAAAAATGATCTAGACAAAAAAACAAAAACGCATTTCCCCACCTTTCACAGATAAAAAAAACAAAAAAAACATGTAAGCAACTTATAACGATTATCCTGGCAAAAACTTTTCTTTCTCACTTGCCTCTCAGGGCTTCCTTAGAAGTGTATTCACAAATAATTTATCGTTCATATATTTTTTTACATATGAATGTACAAGTGTGCATTTAAGTTAGGGTATATACAAAAGAGAGGTGGGTGACATGGGTGTTGTGCCGACGCCTGTGCTCCTCCGTGCAGTCGTGGCGATCAGATACTGGAGGTGGACTCAGTCAGTCTTCGTCATGCTGCTCTCAGCGAGGCCTACGCCATCCTCAGTGAATGTGGCCCTGGACCTGTCAGTCTCATCATAAGCAGGCATCCTAACCCCAAGGTAAGAGGATGTCTGTCTCTGTTTATCTCTTTTAAGATATTCAACATCCATCTAGCACTGTGTAAGAGCCCTACGATCTGTAGAACAGCATCAACTCTTGAGGGTCTCTATTCAAAATTCAATATTGGTACTCATACATGAATGCAGGCATGCATTCCTATACCTTTCATTATATACATTATTATTTAACAGTCCATATGATGCCTTCATTACTGTTGTGTTTATTTCTATTAGTTGCCAACGTAGTGTTGTTCCAGTTGTGATAAAACTCTTGCATCTCATTGTGTTCTCTCAGGTTTCAGAACAGGAGATGGATCAAATTATAGCTCGATCCACACACAGGGACAAAATGAGCAAAAACAGACACTCCTCTCACTCCCAAGGTCCGTTATCTATCTACCTACATTTATTATTTTGTCTTTCCTCTTCTTTTATTTAATCCTGCACTGCAATCATTTGACAGATATTACAATACAAGTACTATAGTTCAACTAAAGGAAGCTCAACAACATGCTCTTGGTATCTGATCTGATCTGATCTGGGTTTAACTGTGTAGGTCTGTCCTGTAAGAGCCCCAACCCAACGATGAAGGACAGGCAGGGAGACGGCTCCCCTGCTCTCAGCTGGACCATGAAGAGATTCCTTGAGCCGGCCAGCAGAGTAAGTTTTCATCCAGTATTCATTATTTCTTAGTTCGTACACCCACAGGAGGTACTTAGCTGAAAGAATATTTCAAAGAGGGTACATAATTGAAAAAAGTTTGAGAACCACTGAAATTAGTTTTTCTGCTTAGCTGCATCTTTTAAGTTCAGCAATTAATTTCCATCCGCTATTTGTCCAATCAGGAACATTTACTTTGCCGTAGCTTATTGTGGAGAACTACTACTGTGGTTGTGTTTTTCATCTTCCTTTCTCTACTGTGTTCTTCTCTCCTTTTCACAATTGTGTAGCAGGGCTCTCTGAGCTCAGAGACAGAGTTATCTCAATACTTCTCCCAGGACGTTTCCAGTCACTCCTTCTTGTCTGAATCCATGCTGATCGGCTCCAACAGCGATGAGGCGCTCCACCAGCAGAGCTGTAGTACCTCCATGGAGGACAACTCATCACGGCCACATGGTAACAAATTTCACCCATTTATAAATACCATGGAAAGGTTTTAGGACCGGTTCCCTGGATGGGGATTAAACCTAGGCTAGCTCTAGAGTAATAGTACTGTAATTTTAATTCATTTTTAAGTTTTGACCAATTTGTTGCTGCATTAAAATGTTTACACCTGAGTTGTAATTCTTGTTAAATTTTGAAGATTTTTTAAACAATTTTAAACAATCAAATAAATGTATATCTATGTATTTATTGGTGACATTTTGTTTTTCAAAGTTAGGAAAGTAATGTTTAAGTCAAGCCTGATGTTGCCTCACACATAAATTAATGATCTGAGTCTCTTCCACACAGTGAGGCATACAGCTTATTAATTAAACACCTGTATCAGATCGGTACTCGGGATCAGCCGATAACCAAAGCCCAGGTATTGCTATCGGTATCGGGACTGGAAAAGTCGGATCTGTGCATCCCTAGTTTCAGAAAGCCAATTTTAAAGCCGGACCAACTGTTTAGATTAAGACCTACTCTTGATTTAATTCAAACCCCATCCGGGAGACAGCCCATAATGTCATATTCATCTGTTTTTATTTGGCAATGAAAATGACTGTTAACCTGTTAATTGATGTTACCTGTATCTTATTCCCATCACTCTCTAACAGAAGTGGAGAGTAGCTCATCACAAGACAAGACCACTGCTCCTCTTCATCACCACGTCGAGCCAGTCTGCCAGCCCATTGCTGTCTCCAGCCCCGCCTCAGTGCGAAGCCCACTACTCCGTCAGCGACGGGTTATGTGCTTTGAGGATGAGCTCAGTGATGACGAGGACTCCGACAACACTAGAAACACTGGGATCTTCCACAGGCCAACGAAATCTGACCCTGTGAACTTCAGCGATGCCCGAGCATCCGGAATTACCAAAACTGATTCGTCAGTTGCGACTGCTGCATCATCATTGGATATAAATGGAAACAGTGAAGATGGTGGGGATTTGCAGAGGTGTGGAAGCCATGATGTGCCAACACCACTCTATGGTAGTTTCTCACAGTGTGAGGAGGGTATTACCAATAAGTCTGACTCACCTGGTTCTGAGTCACCCCTCATGCCTATCCGCAAAGCAGGGGGGACAAGCAGTATGGGCTCTGGGCTCACTAATTTGATCATCAATAGTGAGAACTATACAAGTCAAGATGATGGACAGTTGGAGTCAAAGCGCTCCCCCAAGCTTGAGCATAAAGCAGTGACGCGGGTCAAAAGTATGATGAGCATTGAAGCACCGAACCTGCCACAGCAGCTAAAGTCCAAGGTTGATGATCCCTCGCCAGGCTTGGGCCCATCCCAGCCTCCTTCCCATGCCACACTGTCTGGAAGAAATCCCAAGACTGCTAGTGGGTTGGTACCCCATCAGCACTGTAAGAAGGAAGATGCCAGTGAGCTTATGGGCGTTTTTACCATCGACACTGTGACCCTGAGGAGATGTGAGGACGAGTCATTCGGTCTTGACCTGGAGATTATGTCATCCCCTCTGAAAGTCGTCATTTCTGCGCTAAAGCCCGGAGGTGCAGCAGAAAGGGTATGTCTGATTGGTTTCATGGTTTTTGATTTGACATTTATTGGTATCTGTGGCTTTAGTGGCTGGTGATTCTGCTGCTCAGTGACCAGCTAAATTTGATCTCTTTTATTTAATCGTACATCCAGGAATCTACCGGCAAGCTGTGTCCCGGAGACGAGATTGTCAAAATTGGAGAAAAATCGGTGCGCTCCTCTACTTACCAGGAAATCTGTGAGCTCATGCACAATCTTCCCATTACACTGTCCTTGGAAATTAAGAGACCGGTTTCAGGTAAGACCTTGATTTATGAATCGGGAGTTATAGATCATCCAGCATCAGTGCTACCTTAAGACCCCACATTTGATCTTTTTAAGTAACAGGGTTCCTGCCAGCATTTTGCCGCAATGCAAAGTGATGTCGTCCGGGAATGCACTTCGTTAGCTAATCAGTAGTGACCGCACATGAAATTATAAAATTCCGATATATTTCAACTATAGGGATGTCACGGGAAAGTTTCCCACCGGTTAATAAACTTGTGACAACACCGGTGTTACCAATTACATCGACATTGATGACGGTCAATATTAGTAGAGTAATTAATTTGATCTTTAACGTTGGCTGACTGTATGTCTGGCCTCTCTTGCAACTTGCCAGCTCTCAGCTGTGTTATGTCAGATCATAGTTGGTCATGGGAATGTAGCCAGTTCCTAATCTTTATTGCTCTTGGGTCACACCTAATGCAATCCCTCACATAAAATAGCGTTCTATGTGTTGTAATTGCTTTTTTCTGACTGTATGGAGAGCTTACCGTTTGGTTCAGCCAGCCTCTGTCTTTACTTTGAGCAGATAAATGGAACGCAGCATTAGCTTTTTGAGTTTCTTCAGAGGACAGTATAATAACTTACATATAATCACTCACACAAGTCAGCCTCACACGTGTAAACAAAGCGATGTGTGAGGCCGGTGAATATGCAGTGTTGTTAGGTCAGCTGGCAAGTTACCCTGCATGTAGATCCCTATGGAGTTGACTGTAATGGCCATTTCGTGCAACTACATTCTGTGTTCGGTCTGGTTCAAAGATAAGCATTTGAAATGATTCATGGAAATTTGGAAAGCTGTAGGAGGTTCATGCACCGGCCCCGATATACTTTGTTTTGCAAAGTTTGCTCGACCTGTAGAGGTACAATCTTTTCTCTTTCTTTTAATGATAAAAAAATGATTAGCAATACATTTTAAAACACCTTCTGACAAATGTTTGACTGCACACTAGGGATGACTAAATGTGCTTTCAGTTGGACTTTAAATAAATTTGTAGTTTGATGTTTTTCTTTTCATCGATGTTGCACCTCCATGTGATGTGGTGGTGTATGTTATATATGTATTATATGTGTATTACGCTTCTGCTAATTAGTGTTTACAAGCCATTAGTACGAATGCTACTCAGTTTGCCTTTAAATAGAGCACCATTTCTTTCCCTTTAATGCCGACCTAAGATGTAGGATCAACCCTCCCTCACTTACTTCCCCAAAGCAACCTGCAAGCATCTGGCTTTCTATCCATGGTGACTATCTCATACAGTATATTTTACCTTTCTTTAGCAATACTGCATTTACCCCGTAGCTTAACTCCCTGTATGCTTTCTGTGTCTCAGTTTGTATAGTAGAGTAGTGTAAAACTTAGTTTAGCATAGCTCAGACATTGCTGTGGATCACTGCTTCTTGGTCACCAAAAGAGAGTTTTATTACCATGTCATTATTCAAGGGATCTTCAAACGCGTGTTTTTTATTAGATTACAATCTTTTTGTCAAGATTTTCAACATATAGCCATCAATTACAGCATTTTCAGATTGCTGTTGTATTTAATTTAATAGGGATTTGATTGCAGATTTATATGATAAAAGAAAAAAAAGAAATATATCAAATATCACTCCTGTGACTCAAACTTTTCCAGATGTATTACTCCTGTGAAAAGATGAGGCCTTTAGTCTTCTTTATGTCTTCCAGCTGATAGCTAAGCAACAGAAGAACTACTCGGGTGACATCCTGGAGCGACCACAGCAATGTCTCTTGCACCTAATCACTTAATTCATTTCTGTCTACCTAGCCATAGACTAATAATTATCTAACACCTCTGATGCAACGTATAGTATGTACAGTAGTTACTGTGTTCTACAATATGCATGCAGGCATGGCCTCTCCTTATTTTGTGAATCCCCAAATTTTAGAATCTGACAGTTCAGTTATTGTTTATAACAATTTAAATAATCTAATAATTGTAAATAACTTTTCTTTGTTGTATTTAGTCTTAGCTGAACTCTAGTTACATTGCTTTGGAACAAAGATCTGTCATGCCAAAGCTTTCATTCAACTTGAGGTATTTCTATCTGTGAGTTGAATTGTGTTTGTTATTGGTATTGGTATAATATTTCTAGACTCTGATTTAGAAATATTATGTTTAGAGTTAAAAAAAAAAAGTGCAATCAACCCTCTCTCTGATCCTTCTGTTGCTTCCTTAACAGGGAAAGTTTGGATGTTTTGACAGTGTATTACATACAGTAGGTGGCGGTCGGTACGTCCCCGGTTTGGATGTACAGACAGGAGTACCGGCACGGGAGCAAAGCAATGTACTGCTGTGGACGGGGGCAGGAGCAAAATATATTTTAGACACCTAAAAGAAAGGCCCACCTAAAAAATAATCCATATCCGTTTAAGTGTACGCTATATTTAGAATAATTTCACCGCTTTTATCTTGCCGTCAGGCAGCCCTTTCTGGCGGGAAACTGAACTGAAAGTGAAACTTATTGACAAAAATAATATAGATACGTTTCACTTTCAGTTCACTTCCCTGTCAGAAAATATTTTTAATATAGCGTACACTTTTTTTTTATGTGAGCCTTTCTTTTCGGCTAAATCATGTTTTGCTGATGCCCTCGTCCACAGTAGTGCATTGCTTTGCTCCCGTGCTGGTACTCCTATCTGTTTCTCCAAGCCGGGGCTGTGCCGACAATCTACTGTAGGTAATACACTGACTATGGATAAGTACCTCATTCATTTTTGCTTATCATCAAGATATCTCACAGACCTTACGACCTTTTCATGGACTTTGGTGAACAGATAATTTTTTTTGAAATTCAAAATAGTTTAATTTTGTGACTGACCTGGAGGTAAACCACAACTATATAGCATACCATAGAAGAACCAGATTTGGGGATTCTAAATGCTCTGGATATCGAAAGGTGTAAGTGAAAGAATTGTTCAGTGGAGAGGTCTTCAAGATCAGATTGACATATCGTTACTGAAATCCATCACCCGGCACTGTGCTGCAAGATAAAATAGCATTGTTAGTTTTTAGAGAGTGCTTTTTGTGTGTGAATGGGTGAACAAGAGGCCAAGTGAGAAAGCTCTTTCTCCGTTAATGTAGAAAAGCGCTCTGTAAGTGCAGTCCAGTTACCATTTTGAAGAAAACATTCATATGTTATGTTAAAATGATTAACTCAACCCTTCTCCCTCATTCAGTCCTAACTATAAATGTTCTATTTCTGGTCCCAGCTGTAGATCGATTGTCCAGTTTGATAATGTCATCAGGGTGCAGTGATGGAGCCACTGCACTGAACGCAGCCAGATCTGTCCAGGGGACATCTCATGAAGGACAAGTAATGAGTGCAAATATGGGGAATTCCAACCACACAACCCAAACAGACCACGACTTTCAAATACCCATCACCAATATAGATGACATTTTATCAGAAGTGAGCCTCTGCAGTGATAAAAATACACACACTAAATCCCCTGACAAAACGTTATCTAAAGAGCCTGTGTCCTGCTATTCAAGCCAACACACAGTAACTCTGTCTGAGAAAGTTGCCATTCAGGCTCCAATACAGTCCGGTCCCTTGGACTGTTCCATCTTGGATGCAGGAAGTGAAAAAGGTGCCATACCCCCCGTAAAGACAACACAACTCAATGGATCACGTCCCGAACGGCCTGAAGCTGGTTCTAAGTCCATGTACCCCATAGGAGATGACAGTGATTCAAACAGTAACTCCACCACTGACAGCAATGTAATGGTCAATATGAAGGCCGGCAGTGGTGGTAGTCTTCATGAGCTCTCCTCAGATGAGGAGGAAGTGGAGTTTTGTTTAGGTGATGTCCAGCAACCTGCTGCTGGTGGACTCTCTCATTTAAGCCAGTCGCCAAATGGATCTTCATCTTTTCAGCATGCCAACACTCAAAATACAAACCTGGATCAGACCTCAGACGTGTTGCAGGTCTCCGCTGATGTTTCACTGACAAACAAGGACCCAACAGCCCAAAAACAACAACCGCTGCTCTCTCAGGTATTAGGGGTCTCCTCTACAGAACAACCGTGCCAATCTTCCAACAGCACAATACCTGTGTATTCTGCAGAGTGCCACATTAATCGTGCCACTGAACCCTACAAAGTTAAAGCATGTGTGGCATCCAGTCCTGGAAGTCTAAGCACTTCCAGCAGCCCCTCCCCATCAGACACCCACAGTGTCACTCAGGGTACGACTGCAAATTTGCATGCAGATAGCTCGCTGACCTCAGCACCCCATTTACCTTCAGTGGAATCAGAAGAGACCTCAGGTTCAAGCATCGGCAGATTGGATTCAAGAGTGTCTGCGTCAATGATGAACAAAGAAAAAGTCTTGGACTGTAGAACTAGTTTAACGCCCCATGCTAGCCCCGTGCTTAAGAAGACCTCTGGGCTAAAACTCCTTGATAATTCAGACCATCTTGTATGGAGTAGCTTTAAACTCCAGGTTGAAAGTCAAATCAAACTAAACACTAGTGCTCCCAAATTGAAGGGCCTTAGCATTAAGAGTAAGAACAAACCACAGGAGGAGCTTCTCTGCAAAAGTCCAGTTCCTGTAACTACCAATGCTTCCTTGAAGCTGGCAACAAAATCACCACCAACAGCAACCATGTCCAGCTGTTTGAAGACCAATAACCTGCCGGATATGAACAGCTGCCCTCAATTGCCCAAAGTAAGTGGACCTTCAGGTAACGCATTACAAACTGTACAACTGGCCAAACAGAAGGACTTCCATTTAGGCTCCAAGGCGCCAGCCAAATCACAAAGCCCCGCACTCACCCCTGCCACTCAGAGAACGTTTATAGAAGTTCGACTGTCTTCCTTATCTGGTTCATCACCACCAGTTATGGCACACAGTGAAACAGTGATTTCAAAAGACTCTAAACTCACTCAAAGAAGCACAGATGCGAGATTAGCACCCATGCTTTCTCCTGCCAACTCCACAGTAGAAAAAAACAACGGCACGGTTGTCAACACAGTATTTAATTCACTGTGTTCTTCTAAAGAAACTACTTCAATCACAAGTAATGGCTCAAAACTCAGTACTACTGTGGAGATGAGTGAGACCCTGAAGACCAGCACATCCAGACTGTACATAAAGACAATGGAAAGGCGAAGCTTCTCCACAGACACTGCCGGGTACAATCCCTTCTCTGTCCGACATAAGATCAAGTCCTTTGAAAACCTGGCTAACTTTGACAAGCCGGTGGCTAAAAACAGCGACATACAGTCTTATGCTCTGGCATATAGAGCCTCGCTTAACCAAAGGATTGCTGGTTACATGGGCGTGGTTAATTCTATCGACTGCCGAGCACGGCAACGGAGTTTCAGTTCTTACGTGGACAATCTAATCCCTACCACACCCTGCTCACCTCTTCTTGGTAAATCTCCATCTAGCATCACACTGATAAACCTTGAGCTTCCACATTCGAGCTGCAACACAGCTCCCTCGATCGACGCTCAAGTTCAAAGAGCTCCAGATGGGTACACACCACAGACCCCTGAGGTGCTGCGGAGGAAACACAGCAAACTTCACCGCAGCAGGCTGCGGCAGCTCAGGGCTCTCAGTATGCCTGAATTGGAAAAACTATGCACGGAGGACTTTACCGCGGACCACCACGGTACAGCTGAAGATGCAACTGAGCCTAGCAGCTATCCCATTATACTTACGGAAGACATGGCGACTAAAAGCTCTCCACCCTCTGCAACCCCGACAAAAGTGGATGTGAACAGGATGAGCCAAGGTGACCTTGGATCCACTGAAGAGACCCCTCAAGGAACCCCAGAGGCCGATGGACAACAGCCTGGCTGGTCAATCAGGTGGGGAGATGTCTGACTTTTGTGCCCCCAGTGGTTGTAGAAAGACACTATAGCAGACTGCAGTTCCTCTAATCTCACATCTGGAGCTATGAGAGATTTGAGGAACTTTTGGGGGGCCTAAAAATATGAGTAATTGATAATGTGCAAATAATGTCATGAAAAAACATGAGTTTTATGAGAAAAGTTATAATATAATGAGAATGAAGGCATAGCATTTACTAGGACTGATAGTGAATAAATCTCATTTACATTGATTCTTTTTCTCAATCAGATTCAGTGATGTCCCACGTAGGACGCACGAGTTTCTGCATAAAATGTGTCATTGTTTTGTGTTGTTAATTGATTTCCAATAATAAATATATACATATATTTGCATAAAGCAGAATATTTGCCCACTCCCATGTTGATAAGAGTATTAAATACTTGACAAGAAATCCTTCATACATCATACATTTTGAACAGTTAAAAAATGTGTGATAAATGTGCAATTAATTGTGATTAACTATTTGAATTGACAGTCCTAATTATATCTAAAGAATTATAATTTTCAGTCTTTGTAAGAATATATTAGACTACTCATCTGTAGTATATACTAGGCATTCAGGTAAGAGCGTGTAAGAACTGACTTCGAAATAAAAGCGACCCTTCAGTGAACCAATTTCACCTTCTTTCAATAAGTCAGACAGTCATAAATAAATAAATAAAATATATACCAATAATATAACAACATTAATATATATTAAATAATGAATAAAATGTTTATTGTTTTTTAAAAAAGATTACTGCCTGCAAACTGTATTTAAGAGAAAAATTGAAAAATACATACATTTGCATAAAGCAAGCACATTTGCCCATGGGAGTCCATGTTGATAAGAGTATTAAATACTTGACAAATCTCACTTTAAGGTACATTTTGAACAGATTCAAAATGTGCGATTAATTTTCCAGTCGCAATTAACGATGGACAATCGTACAATTAATCACGATTAAACATTTAAATCGTTTTACAGCCCTATTTATTATTAAATATTTGATCAGCGCTGCCTAGTTTGACAGTTTGATCACAAGCTTCACTCCTTCTCGGCTCTGAATGGTTGTTTTTCTTCGGGCGCGGTGCAATCTTGCAAATGCCATTAGGAGCACTATAGGAGGATGCAGAGGAAGCAGATTTTTTCACAGATTCATGTACTACTGTCAGGATATAATAAGAAAATTTGACAAAAGTTATTTTATAACTGCAGCTTTATATTAATTGTGTTCCTTTCTATTCAAATCATGTTTGATGTTGTTTGAAATGGTAATCAGGGGGAAAAACATATTGACTCCTTTTGTCTTCAGTTTAAAGGAGCTGACTGCTTCTCCTGCGAGTCAGCGCAAGTTGCAGACACTGCTGTCCTCCCAAACGGTGAAATCATATGTGTCTGCCCTGCTTCAGGAGGCCAAGGCCCTCTCAGAGGTAACGCTATACTGCTGATATAATGACATTTGCTACACCCATTTCACATGCAGTTTAATATCCTACACATTCCATAGACTACATTGTTTCAGTCCTACTTTCTGTATGAGTTTTGTGTCACATTGACTCCGTGTCTGAACTCTCTGCAGGTTAACGATAATACTCACCTCGTGGTCCTGAGTAAAGAAGAAGGCTCGGGGCTTGGTTTCAGTGTTGCTGGTGGAGTCGACCTTGAGCAGAAGGCAGTAACAGTAAGTACAGTATGTCCAGGCTCAGGAACTTGCTGTTCAAATGCAAATGTGTAAGCTGCCATGGTCTTTCTTGATACTACCACTGGGGGTTCACAGAGGGGAGAATTTTCAAATCCTACACATACTGTAGGCACTTTTAACCCAAGCTGTATTTGTCCTTTTGTTGTGTCTGTCTATGTTGTAGTTGCTGAGCACAGGTCTCTCTGTGATCTTGATGAGATTTGTTTGTAGTTATTTTGACTCTTAATGTGAATTTTTTTCCTACTTGTCAAAAAAAAAAAAAAAAAGCATTCTGTAATGTTTAATGAAATAAAATGTATTGATCTTTTACTCCCTTTACTCTCAATTAGAAAAATCCCCAAAGACCATTTGAGAGATAATGTAAATGAATGAATGATATAAATATTAAGGTGAAAAAAAGAATGTATGTGGGATGTAGGTGAGACCATGTTAGGCGTGTTTTAATAGTTCCTGCCAATATCTCTCTAATACTACAACACATATTATACTTTTGTGTCCAGGTTCATCGGGTGTTCACCAAAGGAACAGCTAGCCACGAAGGCACAATCCAGAGAGGTGACAGTATTTTATCCATAAATGGTACAAGTCTGGGGGGTAAAACCCACGGAGAGGCTGTGTCTTGCCTTCATCAAGCCAGGCTATCCAATCAAGCCTTAGTCGTCATCTGGAGAGACAAGGACGGTGAACTGATCGCCTCTGACACACATGACTCGGCTGGCCAGCCAAAGAGGATGTGTTCTGCCAGAAAGAAGTCTTCGGAAGCTGGAGCAGGTAAGGCCTCGGCTTACACCTGTGACAATAATAGACAAACCTGCTCGTCTTCACGAGGGTAAAGTAGTTTATCCCTCCCATTACTGTTTCCATGTTATGTTTTAGACTTATTAAGCTTTACCTTACCCGTCTTTGTTACCATTAACCTGTTCAGTAATGTTGTGTTTGTATACTTGTCATCTATGAAACTAATTTCACTATAGCACTATAGCATTAACCCCTTAAACAGCCTTTGCTGTTGCAATGTTGGCTGTCATCAACCGGCAATAAGTTCACTTAAAAGTAGGCGGTATCAACTTCTTATAAATGACCTGTGTTAATATTTCACTTTGTAACTCTGGGTGTTGAATATTTCTCAGTGGTGGATGTGGGTCCAGACGGTGCTTTAACGGTGGAGCTACACAAGTCTTCTGCCGGCCTGGGTTTCAGTCTGGAAGGGGGGAAGTCCTCAAGCCATGGAGACAGGCCTCTCATTGTCAAACGCATCTTTCAAGGTGACCTTTTTTTCTATAAGTCTCTCAGGAAGTACATGGTAAAGCTAAATATTAATCTAGAATACGATTAAGTGACACTGTAGTGTTGGGTGGGCTTATTCAGACTGGACATGCGGTCCTCCTATGATAATGCAAGATTTGTCCGTGTAAACTTGTGCAAATCTGCCATGTCCTTAATCTGTAAACACATGCGATAATAGTGTCATGGCACTGGTTGTACTGGTAAAATGATTTGTTATTTAGTCTGGGGGATTATTGACCACTAAGCCGCAAAATGAATAAAAAAGAAAGAATAAAGCCTGGCGTCTGCCTTCTGGGAGGCTCATACTAGGTAAGACCCGCCCTCTTGAGATTGGCAACCAATCAAATCAAACATATTTCACCTGAATACACTTTCAGGCTTCTATTCTTCTGTGGCTTCTGCTATCCTTCACAGCAGTGTATGCGTTATCAAATATCAATAGGACCTGAAAGGAATGAGGCAATGTATCTTTAACTTGATTTGCTGTGCTCCTGCAACAGGGGGCGCCGCAGAGCTGTCCGGGTTTATCCAAGTTGGGGATGAAGTTGTGTCTATCAACGGCTGTTCTCTGGAGGGCCTAATGCACCATGATGCCTGGAAAATCATCAAAGCCACTAACGAAGGGCCCAACCACCTCCTCATCCGCAAGCCCTGTACCTGAATATAATGAACTAGGAAACAGGAAGCTCCTGAGAAGGACCAATGTGAAACCGCCCTCTAAAACAGAGTGTGGACGAGCAGTAGAAGCGAGGACGGGCAATTTCCCACTTTTTACACATTTTCTGATGGACTTCATTTGAGATTTTGTGTTTTGTCTTGTTATATGTGTTTGTACTTAGAAATAGGTGAAATTGGATGGACCACTAACTATTGTGGTGTACATTGCTGAATTATGATTTATTTCAGATGGGAAGTGCAGTTTGTTTACAATAGATTAACTTTGGAACCCTGAAGATAACAGTTTTTTTTTTAATAAAGTCAGAATGTGAAAAGATCTGTGGCTGGTTGTGGTTACACCATTCATGCTAATTTGTGAGATAACAATTGTTAAGAACCACAAACGGGGGAAAATGTAGCTCAACAACGTATTAGGTTGAACATATTTATACTTCCAGCTTCGGTAACTGTCTGCAAACAATAAAACAATATATATATTTTTGGATTAAACCCTTTAAAGAACTGTTCCAAGATCAACTTAAGAATTTGAGATAGATTGTTAAATGAACCAGATTCTACTCACATGATCAAACCAGTTTTTACAGCATACTGGTTTCTTGCCAATGGATACTTTTTTTTTTTTTTTTTTCATTTTATCAATCTGACTCAAACCTCCATTGAATTTGCATTTTATTAATGTATTACGAATGTGTAACAAATGAGTAAAAACAAAAAAATAACAAATAAAATGAATGGTAAACATATAGCAAACTCTTTATATACATATTATCAAAAACAATATAAATAAATAACGTAAAATAAATATTACATGTCCGAAGATTAGTTGTAGTAGTAGAAGAAGCATACACTTATATGGTCCTACCCCTTCTCCATAACTCAAACATTAACTTAATGTTTATCATATATTGATAGGAACTATTTTTACTCGATCCAAATCACTTTTAACCCAATGCATGAAAAGTTAGGCTAATTTATAAGCGAATGTGTCTTAACCTAATCCTTCTTTCTCTCTTAAGCACACGATTAACTTTTATTAATTCTCTGTCTTCACTTTGCCCTTAGGAAGCCTCTAACTATATCATTACATCATTATATTTCTAATAAATAACCGGTTGATCACTTAAACTTAATTTAAACTTAAACCTTATTTCATCTGTCATATACTGTAAATACAGATACATACACAAAGTCTGACCTCTGAATTTAACCCATCCCAAGCATTTTAGGAGCAGTAAATATCAAACATGTTACAGCAGACCACACACACCTTAAAAAATGGTTACAAAGACAGTGTCCAAATGTAAGAAATGACCACTAGATGTCAGTAAAAGCACACAAATTGGTAAGGAGCCACTCTAACTTATGGATGTCAGTGTCTTACTGTTCCTGTTGAATGTTACAGGTTTTGTTTTGCTTGTTTTTTAAATTTTTTTTTGGACGGAACTGTGGATCACTTCTCATTGCTTTGAAAATGCACTCAATGACCACATCTTTCAAAATTCATGAGCAGTGTCCTCACTCAGAGTCAACCACCACCAAACCTTTGTGTATTTACACTCATTCTGCTACGTCTACAAACAACACTGTGCACCTATTTTCAATCCTTGATGACCTCTATGAAACACTCGTGCCAGGTGTGGAGAGGTAACTTTGCACGGTAGTTGGATTCTTGTGATGTCATGCGAGAGTCGCGGGATCACATATCACACAAAAATACATCTTATCAGGCTTCAAGTAATGTGTTTTGTGTCTAGCAAAATTCAAATTCACACCAGGCAGCAGCAAAGTGTGGCTTGCCACAATTATTATGTTTTTCCGCGACCAGGAGGCGTATTCATGTTTTTCAGGCGGGAAGAAATTCTTTGTAACAAAGGTAAACATGTCACAGGAGTCACAGGATCTGTTTACTGATTGGCTGCGGGTCCTCTCTAGCTGCACTTTTCCGCTAAAAGTTAAACTCTTCCCGACTTTTGTTTGGCCGCACTTCGCCACGGAATCAAAAGAACAAATGTTTTCGCTCTTCTCCCGAGTCCGACTGGCTGAGTTTGATTGACAGATGGTTCATCCAATCACCTGCCAAGCATTTTTTGATCTCTTTTCCAAACAGTTTCCAATGACGGCTTCTCAGATGGTTCTGTGTAACAAACCAGTTTAGAGGAGAGGGGGCATTTTATAATTGTATGGGATCCTGTGGTGTTTCACTATTCTCTCCCAGTGGTTCAGGTCATCCCAGGATGGTGTCACTTTTCCTTCCCCCTTACCCTCCATTCCTCAACCTGACAGAGGAATTCTTTCCTCAAGGAGATGGAAAATTTCTGACCACCAGCCTCATGATCAGACACAAAGAATGCTGGATGTCTGGACATACCTGCAGGAGACCATCAGGGATCTCATATTTTAGAGACTCTAACAAGCACATGTTGGGTATTTTCATTTGATTAATGACCAAAAATATCAGTGTTTGAATTGAAATATCAATTATCAAAATTGAAATAGTACATTTTCTTAAATAGCCGCTTGTTTCAGCTCAATAATTAATTCAGATTCTTAAAGTAAAATACAAAGCAAAGGACGACCACAGCTATACTACATAGCTAAAACTATGTGGACATTTCAGCCATATGTGATGGTTGGACATGATTCCAACACCATAGGTATTAATCTGCTGCTTATTAACAGGCTTTCCATCAGATGCTGGAATTATCTCCCATCCTGACACAAGAGCATTAGAGAGGCCCAAGTGTGGCTCGCAGTTGGTGTTCCAGTTCATATGAAAGGTGTTGGATGGGGTTGAGGTCAGGGCTCTGTGCTGGCCAGTCAAATTCTTCCACACCAAACTGCGAAAACCATCTCTTTATGGAGCTGGCAATATACTTTTGATCATATAGTGTACATGCACACTGCACTAAATATGAAAATGGTGTAGTCTTTATGCCAGAAAAGGAAAAAGAATACAACATAGTGGCCAGTCTGCTCAGAGGCCTGCAGGTATTGTGTCAGCAGGATGTCGTCTCATATCCTGGAAAATTCTCTAGCAATGATCAGACTGAGTCCCTACAGACTAAGCTGAATCCACTGCTAAAAGATGTCCTTACATGACAAGGTGTTGAGTTCAGCTTAACGACCATAATTGCAGAATATCTCCAAGTGGTGCTCATTGGTGTAATTTGGACATTTTCAGACAAAGATAGCACAGAATTGAGCCTCACATTCTGTATAATACTTTACCTTTTCATGTAATGATTTAATGATTTTAAGTGTAATGAGAGCTGTGGAAAACATTGGCATGTACGTCAGCAAATTCCACTGCACTTGCCAGCAAACAAAATGTGTCTTCTGAGAGGTTTGGTTGTTGAGTCATTAGTGACACATGCTAATGAGCCACGATAAGTGCACGGCTGCTGCTTGAGCGGAGGACTTGAGCTCAAGTTAATGTAATTTTGTCGTCGTGGAACTGAACAGAAGGCAGTCACTCTGTAAGACTGAACCTCTGTGTTGTGTAGAAACATTATTTTGTGTTCTCTATAAAGTCAGAACAAGTACTGTTGGTAAAAGACATACAAAGAGACCAGTGGTGGAATGTAACTAACTTAGGCATTGCGGGAAAGGGGCAAAAGGGGCCTTAAACACAACAGCGTCGGCGTCTTGTGTGTTTGTGCGTGTATTCCCGCCTACTGGCAGTCCCTTTCACACAGACATCGGCTCAGCTCTGGCTATTCAATTTTTACTTCCTCCACCGCTGAAAAAGACAATTATGTACCTGTCAAACAAAACCAGAGGCTGTCTGTGACATGTCAAAATTAATCTAAATCGTGCAGCAACAATTACCGTGTGTGATTTCATCCTGGTTGAATTGGTTTGGATCTCACAGAGATTCTCCTTACATCCTCATTCAGATGGTCCAGATACAAACACGGTGTATTGTGAATACAATGTCGATTACGGAATAAAAGAGAGAGGATTCAGTTCCTCTTCAGCAGAGATGGTACATAATCCTAGAATGCCATACCGTGTTCTTAAATGATAAAATTGGTTATTCTATATTTTGGTTATTGTCAACAAATCTTGTGAAAAGACCAATACCAATAATGTGTCAGTCTGTCTCGCAGTACTTTCTAACTTTCCTACCCCGTTGGCTCACAAAAAGTAAAAAATAAATAGTAGATAAATTCGATATCCAGGGCATTAATATAATTAAGTAGCAAACAACTACTTGCTATGTAAAGATATAGTGAAATAATGTCTACCTGAGTTGTAATCCGAGCTTCTCTGTGCTTTGTTTACATAGCCGGGCCGGCCACGCATGCTTTTTGGTGCACGTTAATCTCTCTGTTGTGCCTCACAGGCTAGTTCACGGCCACCACTCTGCACTGCTCTCATACGGCAGTGAGCACTGATAACGCCGTCCCGACCGACAGCTTCGCCATGGAAACGGAACGTGCCGGGGGGGCGGGGGGGGGGGGGGGGGGGGGGGGGGGGGGGG
>CAKAOH010037799.1:0-35539 GCA_916701665.1 Sebastiscus tertius | reverse complement strand
GTGACCCTGTGAAGGATAAGCGGTTACAGATAATGGATGGATGGATGTTTACTCGTATAGGCTTCATTGCAAGTGCAAGTGTGTGTGAGCACTTGAAAGACTAACCTGCCATGTATGGATGATAAAGCTATTTAGTAAAGCAAAACTTTACAGTTTGGCCCTGAAAACTCCAATAACAACGTCACAGACATTTATTATGTTCTCAGTCATTGCTGAAGAGATGAATAGAAACTAGTTTAGTTGCTTCTGTCTTGTTGTACAGCCCAGTCTCCAGGAACAAATGTTGGCATTGTACATTTCTGAAAGCCTCGGTCACGTTGAATGTCGATGTTTTTGCATTCAGTCAGAGCAAATTATATATATTGAGCCACTGTTATTGAAAGTTTGCACAATAATGAGTATAAAAAGCGAGAAAGTCCACTGAGGGTAGATGTGAAACCAAAATGTAAACGTTGACTTAACTATTGTTACTAGGGCTGTCAATCGATTCAAATATTTAACCATGATTAATCGCATGATTGAATGCGATTAAACTCAAATGAATCACACATTTTTTAACTGCTCAAAATGTACCTTAAAGGGAGATTTGTCAAGTATTTAATACTCTTATCAACATGGGAGTGGGAAAATATGCTTGCTTTATGCAAATGTATGTATATATTTATTATTGGAAATCAATTAACAACACAATACAATGACAAATATTGTCCAGAAACCCTCACAGGTACTACATTTAGCATAAAACAATATGCTCAAATCATAACATGGCAAACTCAAGCCCAACAGACAACTACTGCTATCAGTGTGTCAGTGTGCTGACTTGACTATGACTTGACCCAAACTGCATGTGATTATCATAAAGTGGGCATGTCTGCAAAGGAGAGACTGGTGGGCACCCATGACAATTTTTCCTAGCGCAAATTTGGAGTGTTATTTAACCTCCTTCGCGACAAGCTAGTATGAATTGGTACCAATGGATTCCTTAGGTTTTCTAGTTTCATATGCAGTATCTTCACTCTAGCTTTAAAACTGAGCCCACTACAACCTCAGAAAGATCGATTGCATTAATGCGTTACAGAAATTAGTGGCGTTAAAACTATTTTGCGTTAACACATTATAATCGCATTAACGTTAACAGCCTTAGTTTTTCCGGCTGTTACATAAAAAAAGTCCGCTAAGGGTGGTTGTTATTTATTTACGCTAGTTACGTTGTTACGTAACACAAACCATGATCTGTTTTCTAACCTTAACCAAGTAGTTTTGTTGCGTAAACCTAACCAAGCATTTCACAACATTAACCATGTGACATTGTGCGAGATAATAACAAGATATTCATGAAACGTATTTTTGGTTCACAAACGTCAACATTCAACATATTCCATAGTTCATAGAAATATATAAGCCAACATTTTTCTGGCGACTGGGTTATGTTGTATAATACTGGTCTGTCAGTTAGTTTACCACTTTGATCCAGACTGAAATATCTCAACAACTCTTAGATGGATTGCCATGAAAGCTCGTACAGACATGCATGGTCCCCAGAAAATGCATGCTAAAGTCTTTTGGTGATCTCCGGACTATTCATGTAGCGCCACCATCAGGTCAAAATTTGTATTGGTCTAGTTTGGTTTATGAATAACTAATGATATAAAATGGTGAACATGGTCATCATTATACAGCCCTTTCGTTTGTGTCACAGGGGCGTGACAAAGCCGCGGTATGTGACAAGTTGGGATGAGAATGTCTTGCATTATACCTGCTAAACATCAGCATGTTGGCATTGTCATTGCGAGCATGTTAGCATGCTAATATTAGCATTAGCTCAAAGCACCACTGTGCCTCAGTACAGCCTCACAGAACAAGCAACTAGCAAGACCGTAGACTCTTTGTCATGTTTAAACAACAACGACAAAAAAATAATAGTATAGTCATATAATTGCTGTATTTTAGTATCATAAGTACGGTACATACTTGATATAACTGAATAAACCATAATATTCTGTTTTTGTTCTAAATATTTCAGTTATTTTTTAAATAACTTTGGTTTGTTTGAAAGAAAACAGGATAACAAGTGAACAACGAATAATTGAGACAACTGTCTTTTTTGCACACATGTGCCACCACAAATCAATAGCCACACTTTTATTGCATCACTAACTGAAGATGCTCTCTTCTCTCCTTGGGTTGCTCTGGAGTTCAACACAATTTGCCTTAATCAGGCAATCAATCACTATTAGATCTGTGTGTGCCGCACCAGCACACAGCAGGCAGATGTGGCCCCGAGCAAAAAAAACTACAATCCCTAAATTGGGGCAGACACACACTTGTGCGAGCCCTGTGACTCAGTAGACGTTGCCAGAGCTGCTGCCTAAGCACGCAAAGCAGCGTTTTGCCTTTATTTGTCGACAAGGGGGTGGCACCAAGCTGCTTTACTGACACGTCTTTTCACAAGAAATTACAGGGAAAACACGCAGCGGAAATTGCATGTCTCTGTCACTGTTTGTCACTTTGCATATAATACAATATAATCAGAGCCTTTTTTAAGGTTACAAATTTTCATCAAAGTAATCACGCAATATTTTCGTCTAAAACGCATCATGCATTATATGTGCGGAGGATGACATGCTGTGACCTTACTATAAAACCTCAACATCAAGTAACCAGATAAAATATACACATGCACAGCAACCATACAGTTATGATACATACAGTTACACATGTGCACCCTAATACATGCGCAGCTCTATTTGGCTCCATTGTTCGAACGGCATAAAAGATTTGAGTGAGCCGATTTGGCACAAGAGGAGAATAATCAGAGCATTACTGTGGTCCTCAGAGATCTTTTATTGAATGCATAACAATGAAGCTTGATTGGAATTGATAATGGCTTTGAGGACTATGGTTGCTCCTCTCCCGTCACTAATTTGTTCCAAAGCAACCTTTGACATGCACGGGATTGCCAGTGACAAGGTAATGAGCCGACAGTCGAGAGGGGTCAAAACATGTGTGCTTAAACCAAAAGAGAATACATTCTCCCTCGCTGATTGAATACTGAGTGTCATTTCATAAAATATTGGATCTGTGCCTCTTGTCAATTTACATAAGCAGCCGATGAATTCAAAAGAAAGAGGCTATGTGCATGTGTGTCACCGAAATGTTGTTGTCTATATTTGGCTTTCAGCAGAAACGACTCAGCTCTGAATTACAGTATGTGGGAGCGGGAGTGCAAACTGTGTGATATTCCTGTATCAACACTAAGTCAGCATGAAGAAGTGCCACGGATGTGAAAGTGCTGCTGACCTCCTCCATTTTTCTCCCCGTGCCATCAAGGCCACACCATGCTGCAGTGCTCCAATTGTGCAGAGTAAAAGGTGCAGAATCAAGAGGCCACCTCCAGGCCACCAGCCCTCGGACACCTACGCTTATGAGAGTCAACAGCAGTGTCAGCAGCACGAACCAACATGCATCATACGGCTGCCTCACACATGCCTGCGAAACAACGTTATCTGTCCACACAGAGTACAGGCCAGAGAATATATTAAACTGCACAGCCGACCTTGAATGGTACATTTCTCCTTTGATTGCACATTTTGGACCATGCCAAATTCAGGTATGCGCTGCACACAGAGTTCTCGGGGGGTTCTCAGATTGGTCTTATGAATCATGCAACATGATATTGTTTGATTGAAAGCACCAAGTCCAAATTGGATTCCCGCTAACGCCTCCTCCCCTCCCTGCCTAGACAAGTGCTGATGAAAGATAACCGCCTCCGCATTAATCAAAGAGATGGAGCATTTTGATCCCACTTTCAATTACATTAGATTACATAAATTTGTACAAAATGCGATATCAATTATCAACAGGTCATTCAGTTTGATCTCTTGCCCTATTCTCCCAAAGTGCACATTGAATCTGACTTGCCTTTGGTGGAAACATGATGTTCCTTAAAGAGGACCTATTATGCATTTGTGCTTGTTCCCTTTCCTTCAGTGTGTTATATAGTTTTTTGTGCATGTAAAAGGACTGCGAAGTTACAAAGCCCAAAGTCCACGACAAAGGGAGTCATTCTCCTCCACAGAAACACTGCTCCTGAACTGCCTGAAACGCCTTGATTGAAGTCCCGCCTTTTCTTCCGTAGCGTGGTGATGTCACCAAGTAACACATTCGCATAATACCTGCCCAGCGGCTAGTTTGACACGACCTCAAACATAACTAGTTAGAGCAGAGCTGGAGCAGAGTCCGAAGAGTTTGGTTTGGTTGACCAATCACAACAGAGTGGGCCAGCTGACCAATCAGAGCAGACTGGGCTTTTCGGGAGGGTTGAAAAGAGATGCTGCAGCACAGCCAGTTGAAAACAAGACTCTAAGCAAACTAAACAATAATAATAATAATAACTTGGATTCATATAGCGCCTTCCACCAAAATCTACTTCTGAAAACATTTTATGCGAGAAATAGGCTATGCCACGGCTGAATCTTATTTCATTTTAGATTGCCTAGCTTCACAGCTTGGTCCAAGTTTTGTGAGCCGAACGTGCCGCGCTGTATGGGCTTGTTTGTATAAAGTTGAGATTTTCAATTAAATGTAAATATAGACCCATCCCAACTCGCCACAACATGCCCATCATGCACTGGGTGACTTCTTCTCCTGCTTCACATAGGAAATGAATGGGAATGCCCTCCGACACTGAATCTGATGGAAATGCACTGATAGATGAGCACTCGCACTTGTGAGTGGAGCTGCTGACACCCCATCCCCACCAAAAATGTAAACAAAGTACTATTCCCGCCTTTTCATTTTGAAAGAGCAACGGCCAATGACGAAACTCCAACACTCAGCTGACCAATCATGTAAGGCAGTCAGTCACTCAGTAACAAACTTTTGCGTTTTTAGGGCTGACATTCTGCAGTCCAGCCAAAAATAAAACGCTTTTTGAACATTAAAGCATGTAAACATGTTCTAGTAGAAACACAAAATACAAGTATGCACCTAAAATGAGCATGATAGATCCTCTTTAATAGCTGTGAGGAAAACTAGCTGTGGGAAACCAGACTTTCTTTAACGTTATCTTCAATTTGTTGCTCTTTCTTTCTTCTTTTGATTGCATTCATTTCCACCAAAGAGACAGTTTAATTATTTAAAAACATGGATGATCAGGCGCGCTAATCAATGACAAGAGCGTGAAGTGACATGAGTCTCTTATTACAAGCACTTTCAAAAACTATTCAGCCCTCTCTTCCTGTGTGTGTACTGTCTGTAAGCGGGATGTGATAGTGCTTGCTGTTTGTTTAGGATTACAAGATCACTCTCAGGAGCGGATGGTTTGATTTGTAGGAGGAGGGGAGTAGCATCGCTCCCATCACATACTTGCATGCGCCACAAAACGCCAATAACTTGGAAAACAACAGATTGCCCAGGAGGAGGTGAACGAAAAGTCATCCCTTTGTTTATTATTTTGAAGATGGAATAAGTATTTTTTTCTCGTCTAACCAAACTGAAATATCTGTGTGTCACAGATGCAATTTATTCCATAGGGCCATCTCTTGATAGTTAATTAGATGTCAGCAGCACAACCAAGGTAATTTAACCTTCATCAGCCTGTATCACATGAGAAGATAATGTGAGGGAATTATTCATTGCATATTTTAGTGGAACACGAAAAAAGCTTTACTTACGGATTCCAAGCTTAAGTGAAGATGAATGGACAGAATGCAAAATTCCTCAGTGATAGTAATTTGTGAAACAGTGAGCTTATTTTGGTAGCAATGAGGGAGACTGTGTGCATGTGAGAGGAAAACACACACACAAACATACACAGATTAACATTAAAACATCGACAATTAATAATCCTTAAGATCAAACGTGCAGTAAACAGCAATTATCTGAGGGCAATGTGATCAAAATCTCCCACCTTATGATCAATAGAGGCTACTCTCTATGCAGACTGACAGACAACTGATTGCATCCTGAATTACTGACGCCCATGACATTCAAAACGCATTTTGAGAGCAGAGGAGTCTGGAGCTAATAACCACAGAATGTAAATGAAAAACAGAGCAAGCACACATGCAACCCAGTTTATCATGATCAAAAATAACACACTACTATTTGATAACTTCAAAATTAACTTCAAAATGAAACACTGACAATCCCAAGAAGTGGGTATGATGAGATTCACATAGTGTATACAGCAATGTCTGCTTTGGTTTATCTTTCTTTGCATTTCTATGTCTCATTTGAGTATTATGTGCATGAGTAATTGAAACTGGACCATAAGCAAATAAATGGCGACCTCAAACTGACCTTAAAATGTTGAAATCTACTGCAGGGTTTTGTAATCTGAAATGGTGAGGCGTTGTCTTTTGAGAGTTAATTTAATTTGAACTGCAAGGACGGCCTTGGTCATATCAATGAGAACCATATTACCATTGGTTGGTATTGATATTATGTAGTTTAAATCAGGATACTAAAGCTTTATCAGCAGTTTTGCATTTCATACCTTTTTAGGCAGTTCTAAATATTAGGCCTGTCCTCGACCAAAGAAATTGTTAGTCGACTAACACTCATACGATTATGTTGACTAATCGATTAGCTGATTTAATCGACCTGGAGTTTCTCCACAAAGAATCTCAAAAAAGCATCACTTTAAATCTTGTGTTTACCAGAGATGTGCTCATAAGTTTCTTGAAAATAAGTCATTCAGCATGAAAAAGCATAAAAAACGACTAATCAACTAATGAAATCTTAGTCACTAAGACCAAAACGACCGATTAGTCGACTAATCGACTAAGAGAGAGCAGCCCTACTAAATATAATACATATAAAATTACAGATACAGATAAATTAGCTAATTCAAATTGATTAAAGGCACAGTGTGTAGGATTTGGCTTGTTAGTTTAGTACCCCTCCACTCACTTCTCCCTTTCCAAGACTGCGACTCAACTGCCGAGTGATAAAGTACCCGGATCATCCGGCTATCTTCCGCATCCATTGGGCCCATAGAGCAGGCGCAGCCCTCGATCCAGCCTCGGTCTGGGGCTCATTCACTTGAACGGAGGAAGGAAAATAACTCTGGATTTGGCTATTAGTATATTTTACAATTTTTAGGACCTAATGATTTAAATAAGGGCTATTCAAGTGTTCATACTGGGAAGTTGATATACCTAAAAAAAACATTATCCACTGAGTTACTGATGTCTCTTTTCCAATGCAAGTCAATGGGAAAAAGTATTTTTGGGCCCAATGACATCACGTGACGGACACGGAAGTTGTAATTCCACCGTTTGGCCACTAAGAAAATTTGCTTCACAGCCCGGCGCCCTTCCTGGGGGCTTGAAGAGGACCCGCTCCCTATGTACATTTGAAGGGCTCATTCTAAGCTAACGAAAACACAATGTTTCTTAATTTCAGGTAATTATACACAAATGAAAACATAGTTATGAATATTATATTCCATTTCTGATAATAGATCCCCCGAAATGTTACACACTGTTCCTTTAACATTACTTAAATACTTTATAAGAGGCTACAACAGAAAAATATAAACAAAAATACTAAATATTAATCCTGTCAAAGTTAACGTGATAACGCGTTAATGCAAATTTGTTTTAACGCCACTAATTTCATTAATGCATTAACGCAATCGATCTTTCGGAGGTTGTAGCGGGAAACTAAAAAAAACCTAAGGAATCCATTGGTACCAACCATGTCATACTACTTGTCAGGAAGGAGGTTAAATAACGCTCCAAACTTGCGCTAAATTTTGGTGAGGAAAAACTGACATGGCCATTTTTCAAAGCAGTCCCTTGACCTCTGACCTCAAGATATGTGAATGAAAATGGGTTCTATGGGTACCCACGAGTCTCCCCTTTACATACGTGCCCACTTTATGATAAACACATGCAGTTTGGGGGCAAGTCATAGTCAAGTCAGCACACTGACACACTGACAGCTGTTGTTGCCAGTTGGGGCTTGAGTTTGCCATGTTATGATTTGAGCATATTGTTTTATGCTAAATGTAGTACCTGTGAGGGTTTCTGGACAATATTTGTCATGTGTTACAGTATGTGTTATTAATTGATTTAAAATAATACATATATATTTGCATAAGTCGAGCATATTTGCCCATGTTGATAAGAGTATTAAATACTTTAAGGTACATTTTGCACAGATAAAAAAACAATTAACCGTGATTAATCATGGAACAATCATGCAATTAATTAAATATTTTTAATCGATTGACAGCTCTAATAAATACACCATAATGTAAGATTAGACCACCACCGATTCTACCACACACTGTGAATGAACATAACTTATTATGTGTGAATATTATAATACTCTGTCATTTGGGGATGCTGGTTATTAACACAGAGGGGACCCCAGCTCCGTCCCAGCAGTGAACAGTGAAATTGGCTGTGTGACCAGTAGGGAGAGACAGTGAGATGGGCGGTTTATATAGACTAGTGGCTGGCTGGGGCTCCTTTTTGTGTGTTTGTGTCGGACTGGATGGGAGGGAGCAGCAGCCTCAGTACCAGGCACTGCTCTCCCTCAGTATACTGACTGGATAGACACACACACACAGAGAGAGAGAGAAGAGGAGGAGGCTGCTACATGCTGCCACCAACACCACCACCACCACCGCTCCTGCTCCTGCTCCTGCCTTTGTCGTAGAGGGACCTTTTTTTTTTCCTTGAGCCACACGGATATTCTTTTTTATTTTTCCTTTATTTCTTTTTTTTTTTTACACACGGATTCCGAAGAGAAGGGGGAAATTTACGGGCGTACCAATGTACTCACTACACGAGGGCAGCGGTCTGTTTCTGCTGGCGGTCTTGGCAGGACTGCAGGTAATGTGATTTCTAAAAAGGAGGAGAGCGGAGTTATACACCGGACACTTTAGCTGCTTGTTGTTCGGTTGGAGATGATGTTCGGTTGAGTTACGAGCCACGGTCCGTCGAGCTGCTAGCCAGCTTTCCTTCCAACAGGCACTTTACATATAGCACCCAAAAAATACACGATAAAGTAGGTCCAGCAGCACGGTTTCTTTCCATTGTATGTATGGCATCACGAGGTTGTGTTAAACTACAGCACGCACATTTTAAATTAATTATTTTTTTTAGAGAGTTCACATTTGCAATGACGTCGCCTGAATTAAAGAGTTCACATATAGCTGAATATTTTTTATTTTATTTTTTTTAATTTTATTTTCTGGGAAGTTGTTGGATGATGATTCAGGCCCACATTAACCTAGTTCTCACATGGTTATATTTAGTTTAATATTGTATGTAGATTGCTGCAGCGTGTCCCTGTGCCTTAATTGCCTCTCTGTTAAATAAAAAGCCCTCACGAGCAACAGTGAAAAGTAGCCTGTTAAATATAATGTATAGCTTAACTATGTGTAGCATAAGTGATGGGTTGTTTTTGAATCCTAAAGGAAGGAACCTCAGTGTTTTTTTTTTAGGGAATAATTTTCTTTTCTTCACTATGTGACCACTTTGTTCAAACTGTGTCCCCTTGAGCAACAGCTAAACAGTGAAATATAATGCAGTTTTTGGCAGCTGAAATAAGTTGCAAAGGATTATTTGTCTGGTCTATGTTAATATCCAGAAATGTACATCCTTGTTGTAATGTACTAGACTCCCAGCTCTGCTGCTCTCCCTCCTCCTCCTCCTCCTCCTCCTCTTCTCTCTGCAAAGCATTTTCCATTTAAATTCCTCTGATTAAAAATGGCAAGTGGCACGGATACCCACAATGCTCTTTTTCAGCAGGACTCCTCTCGTTTTACATTCTTCCTTTGGAGACTAGTGCATGCAAAGGAATAGAGCCAGGCCCTCTTGTTCCTATATAGGAGCTGAATCAATGCTGAGCTTGTGTGATGTATATTTTGGACATCAGTTATGCTCTGCTGGTGGTTTCTTTCTGTTAGTGATTTCTTTCTTTTGTGCTTTTACGGAAACACCAGCCCACCAGTGATGTACACTTTTTCTCTTTGCTCTGCAACATCCCCCTATTATTCCCCTGAATCTTTTGTGTTGACACCCTATAAGCAGAGTCTTTTTTTCAAAACCAGGCACTATATTGATCACGCCTCGCATTCTCTTTAGACATCTTGTTATTTCTTGTTTATACAGACATTTACACGAACATGTTTATTCCCAGTGGGTCGTTAGCATTTGCTTTTTTATTGCTTTGTTCCTGTCCTTCAAAGTGGAGTGTTTGTCCAGAGTAGTGTGTTGGTCAGAGTGGTCGACTGGTCATAACCCTCCCCTGTGCCTGGGCCTCTCCAGGGGTACAAATGGAGCTTGTTCTTGCCTAGCCATGCTTTTTGGCTAATGCTTAACCCTTTTGGCCTCATTATCCTAATTGCGGTCCCCCCGCTATAAAAACAACAGATGCTTTTGTACAACTGTGGGGACTTGAGAACGTGACCAAGAGGCTTTTTGGAGTGCATTTTTTGAAGGTTGATTTATGACTCATTGTGCCCCCCCCCCCCTCTACCATTACAGATTGCAGCAGAGGGCAGGGGCACCCCACCATGCAGACCAGGCTTCTCTGAAGATGTATACAAGGTTGTGGTGCCAGATATCACAGAGCAAGGACATCCCCTTTTCAACGGTAAGTGCTGAAATATTCCGTGCTGGATGCTTGTTATGTCTATGTTTGTTTGAGTGTGTGTGCGTGCGTGCCTCCATGTGTTACATTTCGGGGAGGATCAGAACAAGCCTGACATATTTAAACAATTAGTTTCGGTGTAGCCGTGCTGTACTGCGAGTCGTGTAGTTTGCCTTGTAAAACCAGCTCAAATGTGGTTCAACTTAACTATATAGCTCCTGTCAATTCTGCTTACATGCTGTTTTTTTTTTCTTTGGCAGCAGACGCAGATTGTTACTGAAATGCTAGATCGTACATTGCGGCTAAACAGGTTGTGTTTTTTGCGATTTGCATTTTGTCGAGACGAGTATTAACTGCTGGCTTTGTCGTTAGACGTAGGAAAAGTTTGTTGATTGCACTGGGGACTTGTTGCGATGAATAAAAACTCGATTACGCACAGATTTGAATACAACATTAATCAAGCAAATAACCTAGCTTTTAAGAATCCCATGGATTGTGCTGGTGCATTGGATTATTCCCATTACCATATGCCATTATGTTGCATTTGTCTTGTTCTAATTTAACATCACCGCAGTACAGATTTAAAGAAGTATTTCTGCCTATTTCTTTAAACACTTTTATGCCTAAAGGCTCCTGCTGGAATCATATGGTCATGTATCCGTAGCCCACTCAATGGCAGCAATAACAGCGATTTAATTATCTTTCAAAATGTTTGTTACAGCGCTAGTCTTTCTGTGGGAAAACCCAGATGTAGTAGGTTTATATAATATATATAACCTGGTGCAAACAAGAAAGTGAAAAATAATGATTTTTCTCGCAGTAGCCCATTACGTTGCAGCGAGCATGACCAATACTCCCTCTTTGGAATTTAATATTGGCAAAATGAGGATGCAGCTAGCATGAAAGAGTACGCAGGCGGCCTACAGACGGCAATAAAAACTGGAATATATCACCAGTGTGCTATTAGAGAGGTTAGAGCCTTGAGGTCATTTGGACCAGAAAACATTCTCGCTTGTGTTGGATTTCACAGTGTGTGCCTAAAACTTGCACGCTGCCGTTGGTGTGAGTCAGATAGGTGGTGGTGGTGGAGGTGGGTGGGTGGGTGGGGAGGGGCAATGACGAGAGAAGAAAGGAGAGACGGGAAGAGAGTGCTTACTATGGGTGGGTACAGCTTTCACTGGGCTTTACCTTGTGCACAAGTTTCCGTTTGATCCTGCAGGTGATGGATTTCCCTCTGTTGGCTTGTGGATGAGCCGTGACCTGGGGTAATCAGGTTCCCCTTTTGTCTGCCCCCCCCCCTCCCCACACACACACTACCCCCTCTTCTCTTTTCTCTACCCTTCCCATCCCCCAGCGAGTTGTTGCTCTGTGGAGGTTTCCTTGACAGAGAGGCCAGGGCACTCCTGTGTCATTGTAATGCAGCGGGGCTCAGCAGCGTGGGATGATGTTAATGAAACTGCATTCTCTAATGAAAAGCTCCTGTGGCATGTTTTGAAAGACAAAGCCCCCACAGTGTGGAGAGTATGCCCAAAGTTTTTCAACTTCGCTTTCGCCATGCTGGTTCGGGATATTGTTTTTGACCAGGAGCTGAGGGTTTTTTTTTTTTCATATTGATGCTTCTATAGCCGCATGTAGCGGGCTAATGCTCTACGTTTCCTTGCATTTCATTAACTTTGTCAATTGTGCCCTGAAAGGCTTTAGATAATGAGTAGAAAGGCATTGAGTAAATCTGGTTGGAGTCATTTATTAACCATACCTGAACTTAGAGACCCCACGATACGATATTATCACGATACTTTTCTATTACAATTTTAAACTTTTTACGATATTCTGAGTATTGCGATAAGATATATTGCGATTTATTACCTTTTTTTCAACTGCAAATGAGGCAGTTTGTCAACATCTGTTTTATCTAATAAGATACACTTCTTACTCTGTTCATCTCAGAGTTTTCATTCACATATCTTGAGGTCAGAAGTCAAGGGACTCCTTTGAAAATGGCCAAGCCAGTTTTTCCTCCCCATGGGTGGATACCAATTATTTTCTAGTTTCATATGATACCAGCATCTTCACTCTAGCTTCAAGACCGAGCCCGCAACAATGTCTGAAAGACAGAATAGCGGTCGGATTGTTAAGAGGTTAACAGTTTATATAATAAAAGATTAATACTTGACATCTGTGTATCGATACAACATTGCCACGCAAAATATTGCGCTACTGTTGACCTAGGCTTTGTCATGTTATAAATAACCAGCTAATTCCAGTACGCATAAATAATCTTTTTCTTATTGGTCGGTAGTTTAGTTGAAATAGGACCTGCTTGCATATCTATGTAACACTATCTGTACATTGAGTAAGGTGTCAGTAATGTGAGTCCTTGGCTCGTATTGTATTGCTTTTGACCCCAGTATATGCATGAGATGAGATGCAGTAGGGGTGAGTCGTTAGATATCTTTGTCCCATCTAATTGCAGTCTCTCCTTTTGTTATTGATCAAGAGAATACAAATCCCGCGGTGTGTAAAACCTGGAAATGGGGGTCAATTCACACGTAAAACAGCTGACATTGTATGTGCTAAATGAGAGACATCCTGTGGATTTGATGATGGCAATTGTGGTCAACCAGTTAACATAGCTATCTGGTTTAGTAAGATTTAATCACATTCCCCGGGGGGGTAAACTAGACTTTATAGACTCTATAACTGTTAGTTGGCCGAGTGATGCCCCGCTAATTGTCAATAGATTTTTTTAAAATGTGTTTCTTAAAAGTTGTTTGGCAGAGCAGCACAGAGAAAAGCCAGGAAGGACAATTATTCTTCTATGAGAATTCCTCACAGATGATCCATTAAAGGGAGGTTACGCTCATTGTTTGCAGATGCAAAACCACGTCAGGATTAGGGGGTTACCCACTGTCTACCCTCTGGGGCCCGAATGACCTTGCTTTTAAGTTTGGAATATTTGCTCTGGCCTGATACTGAGTGGAGGGAAACGACCAAACATGGTTATTTATTATCAGACAATCATACAAAGCAGATAACGTCTTTAAACACTGGTGCCTCTTATCTTGTTTGGTCGCTTGATAAAGTGACTTGTTTTACTAAATTGCATTTAATTTCAGGTAGGCTGCAGCCGCGGGTGGTTCGCCTCTGGGTGTCTAATGGAATTCTAGTGGCTTTGGAGGGCTGACACACATTGCACAGTTTTTTTTTTTTTTTCCTGCAGATGAGGCCTTTAGAGCGGGGTTGCAAAGTGAGTCAGTCGGAGCATTATTCAGCAGAGGTTTCCCTCCCTAAAAAGTGGGTTAATGAAAAGCCCAAAAGCCTAATTGAGCTTAATAAACTCTCTTATGCTGCTGTTCTGCCATCCCTACCCCCAACCATGCATTCTGCTTTCATTTTTCTCTCCTCCACCCCAACAGCCCTGTGTTTTGCTTCTTTTTCTTGACAATTATGGGAGCTCTGGAGATGAAAGAGAAGTATGTCTATAGTCTGCTTTAGCCTCGGTTCAAGTGTTTTAAATGTGAGCGTGTCAAGAGGGTCCAGGGAGCCGGCTCCGCAGATGAATGGGGGGGGTATTTACAGTTGACCAGTTTAATATGTGATTGAAACAATTAGTGTCAACGTCAGCAATGAGAACATGAACTGGAAAGTGCTCTTGGGCTACATATATCTCTGATTTTTCAGTTAATCTATCATTAGGTATAATTACCACTCTTTGCTGTGTTTGTCTAAGGCAAACCTTTTAAACAAACCAAATTTCACCCTTTTGACAAGAAAAACATGGTATTCTTGAAATTTTACACCGACTGAACCCATTTTTTTTTTTTATGTTGTTCTGGTTCTCTGCGCTCTGTTGAGATTCTGATGGCCCCGGGTACAGCTGGGGCCACTCAGATGTGTTTAAGGGGCCCCAGTGTTTGGTGAGACGTGACCCTGCTCGACCCTCTCCTGTAAACTAGGTTGAGTGCTCAGCAACGCACTCAAACCTTTTTCCTGCTCTCAGATTTGGGGATGAGGCTGGTGGGGGTTTCCTGGTTAGGTATAGATGAATACAAGACCAGCCAAAGAGGTCCTGACCCGTCACCAGGGAGGCACCCTTACCTCGTGTTTTTCTAACCTGCAAAGTAGATCGTTCGTCACTTGGAGAAATGGACAGGCAAATTAAAAAAGAAACCTGGTTTTCAGTAGGGCTGGGACGTTGTGACCGATCTCCTTATTCGATACTATCATGATACTTGGGTGCTGATTCGATATGTATTACAATTTTTAAGTATTGCGATTTGGCAAGTATTGCGATTTTTTTTTTTTTACTTTTTTAACACTAAACCATTGAAAAAAGTTGAATTACACACTTCTAGGGACTTTTACATTGGAAAATATCCAAACTAATACAGTAAGAATTTTTGATTTTCAGCATGTATGTAGTCAGAGATGTCCTGAAGTCAAATATATCAGTCATTGTCAGGAATTATTACATTTTTTCCAGCAATCCAAAAATCAAAGATTGAAGACATTTCCCTCACAAATTAGTGGTATTTTCTTTTTAATTTAAAAGGGACATATAACATGTTTTATACTTCTGGTGAATATAATCCAATCAATCTTATTTACATATATGTATTTTGCATATACAGTTCCCTTTGTTAAGACTTTATTTTGAAAACCAGATGCAGTCACATGTGTATACTTCCGTTAACTTCGCAAGTCCGTTGCTAGCTTTCCCGTCAGCTCCATTCTCTTTATGCACCCATGGTCAGCTCCACCGGGGCCCTTTGAATGTTTAAATCTCAGTATATGGGTGCTCTACAGCTGACAGCTGGCTTGATCGCACATAAATGCAATACGATAACGATAACTGTCCATGACAGAGTTAGCACGCAGCTTTAGCCATGATGTCTGGCTCTGCTTTTCCTGCAATGTGTGAAACCCAAAGTGTTTCCATACTTGACTGAATGTGTAGTGTTTACCACGTTGGATTTAAAATGTGAGGGTGCAGGTCGTATCCACGTGGAACCTCCGCCTAAAAATATATAGGTGAATCAATTTCTTTCCCCTAGTTTTCAGGCAATCTGCATAGCAATTTCGATAGTTTTCGTCCAACAGCATAGTGGACAGTAAATCACTATTATGGCCCTTGTTGTATGGACCAAAGACTTTAAGAGACTCTCTGGAACATTTCAGAATTTCAATTGTATATAGCGCCGTTGTTTATTGAAATATTCAGTCTAGGTTGATAACTTTGAGGAATAGCCTGGAATAGAGTATCTGCTGAAGCCCAGTGTCAGAAAAAAAAAGCACTGTCTGCCAATGAGATCTTTGTGTTTGAGGTGTATGAGGTCTGCATTGATGTCTGTGCTAACCCTGAATAATTCAATAGTCAAACATGACTTTCTTAATATTCAAATCCCTGTTCAAGATGAGATCCATGAGCGCAAGAAGAGCCGTCATAAAGCAGATGAGAAAAATGATGTGAAGCTTTTCCTTTTTAATCGTACAGCGGCTGCTGCATGTTTCACATATTCTCTTTGTCATTGTGGGACATCAAGAGCGGCCCCATCATTCTCTTTTTTCGGTTGGGTTCAAAAATCCAACTCCTCTATGTTTATTAGCTAAGGCAGCAGTTCTAGTGTAAGTCTGTAAGAGCAGTCCATTGCCCCCCCCCCATCTTTTTTTTTTTTTTTTTTCAGGAAGTGAATCAATGAATCCAGGGTCTTTGTTTGCAGGGATCAATATGTTGTAATGAAGGCTGCGCTCCAATTCCCAGCTAAAGCATCACTGGCGGGTTGGAGTTGAATTTGTTTTATTCTTTATTGTTATCAGCCTGCATAAATTTATTTTCATCTCCCGTCACTGTGTCTTTTTTTTTTTTTTCTTTCCTGGGAGCGCCATGGCCTAGATAACCGCCACATATTGTGACGGCAGATTGAATCTTGGCAGTGCGTGGTTTTTGGGAAGTAACCTTTGATGCAGTTTGCCTCCAGTATAACAAGGAAGCAGAGTTGGTCGAGTGCTAGTGTTAGGGCCACCGCAACCATTTGTCAGACGATCGCAGCTCCGTTGCAGTCCTAAGGCCATGTCGTAAAAAAATGAAACGATAATGTTAGCGTATTAAAACAAGCGCACCCATCTGTGGCTAATTTGTGGGTGTGCTTTCCGAGCCTGAGACGTATTTTATTGATGTCTGACCTTTTTAGGCTACGAGTTCTTAACTAAACCAAACGGTAGTCTGAAAATAATCCCTCCATATTTGTAGGCAGACAGGTACTTGAGCAATGCCTGAATGTAGATAAAGTAGGACTGACATTATCCTGATGGCTTCTCATCACCTCCGTTCATATCGCTCTTATCGGCTACAGGCCCTGCCCTCTGCTATTGGCACCTAACAGTGTGTGGCTCTGATATTGGGCAGTGGTTGAGGTGTCCCTCTCTGATGCCTGTGTGAATGTGTGAGGGGGGTTGTCCTTGGCATATAATTAGCTTGTTCAACCCAGACGGCTCTTGGTGGTGGTGCTGAAGGGCAGCTTCTGGTAACAGACTTCTATAACTAGCTGTTGGAAAAGGTTAATTAACCCAGACTGCCTCTATCAACACAATTTGACGGGAAATCCGCAGGCACACCCTGCAGTATAGTACAACCTGAATGCGACTAGTTAAATGTAGATCGTCATTTATTTTTCAGAAGGTTGCATGCAACTAGATTTGCCAAATTTAAAATGTCAGTCTGTCATGATCCACAGGGACACATTTGAAAAGCAGAGCTTTTTCACTGTATTGCTCCTTCACACTGCAGTCGTGTGAAGGTTAGAGGGCTTTTATAGGTTATTTGGTTCTAGATCACACCTGGGCCCCTCCGTCTGTGATGCTGTATTGGCTAAGGTTTTAAAATTGATGTGTGTGCTTCCATCTAAAAGACTGTCAAAAGAGAAAAGATTTATTTATCAGTCTAAAACAATCCTTTCCTGTTTGCAGTTTTGGTCGTGACATGAGAGGGAGCTGGAATCATCCGTAATGGGGTTTTGTGTAGCTGGCACTCTGTTTTATTTAATGTGAAGAACACCCAGGAAGTGCATGAGATGACCCCACTATGTAATGAGGCCGTGTATAAATAGCTGTATTGACCTGACTTTCTGCATATGCCTCCTTATAACTAGGCTAGTGTTTTTTTACAAATGCTAGAACAAGTGTGGAAAAAAGAAAATTGCCAGCTTGCACCCTAGAAGACAATACATCAGCACTATGGAGTGAATTGTTTACTTTACTTGGGACTGATTTGTGGATTTCACTGCCATTTCTCCTCTGTGGGACGGCCCTTTTTTAGACTGGTAGAGCATACAGCTCCATATCTCTTTCACAGATCCTGTCTCTACAAAGAAATCTCTGTTTGCAGTGTTGCCCCAGCTGTTTATTGTGCAATACCCCCCGTTCAATTTTGCCCACAGTTTCTCTCTCTTGCCGTGCTTGTTTTTCTCATTATGTGTAGCTACATGAGAGTGTAGAGAGCCTTGGCCACTCCCAGTCCCCACTACTTTCCCCCTCTCGTTAAATCTTTTGTTCTTAAGGCAATACGTTTAGCTTCAGCTTTGTTGCTTTTTAGACAAGAACGCATTCACTGGCTGCCCAGATGTAAATCCAACAGCATTGAACCACAGACAACAGGCAGACAAGTCTTTTTGTGCAGGGTCAAACCGGGAAGCTAATACTCAAATGAATATATTAATGAGTTGGAGCAAACGCAGAAAATAGAAACAGAACTAGCCTTGTGTTTAGCCTTTTTTTTCTGTATGCGAGTGACACACATACCGTATAGCTCACATTTTTCAAACCTCATGCTGTGCTCAAGAGGCTACATGAATCGGCACACTATTATTCCTCCGCCAACAAAAGAGAAATTTGAAGCAGGGACACGTTAATTGACCCAGATACTGTAACCATGTTCACAAAAGCCAATATCCTGCCTGGAGGAGAGACGTCTACCTCCTGCGGGCCACGCCAACTATTGTGTTCCGGCGGGGGCTTCAATTTCAACGCACCAGCGCCTCTTTGGACACTGGGCTTCTGATGAGTCGCTAGGTCATATCTCGTGACATTGTCCATGCATCCTGCTTTTTTATCCAGCCTCCTATCACCTACTTCCCTTCCCTTCCCCCCCTGCCACACGTGAGCCTTAAGATGGAGGAGCTCCCTTGGCGCTATACAATGATTGATGGGACTTAATTGAGTAATGCAAGGACAGTACTGCAGCATTTAGTCCTTTACTCTACAACTGAGTTTGTCTCTTGGAGTGCCCTTGGTTGCTTCATGGCTTCAGTCATGAGTGTAATGTGCAATTTTAGTGGTGTTGGTAATATTCTTTGATAGATGACCTGACATACCGGGATCGGCCGTCGGGACAGTTTGGGGCCGTCGGCTCTCGTCTGGCGGCCTAGTTTTTTTTTTGGCGTGTCCCGCACCGTCGGCTCTCGTCTGCCCGTGTTGGAGTTTTTTCTAGAGGCCTTCGTCGCCGCTAGTTCTCTGATGTCGGGTTGGTGCATCTGGGGCTTAACTTGTGCCGCGTGCGTCCGCATCTGTTGAGAGATTGGATATAAATAAGTCCCATTCACTGTTGATCATATCATCCCAGGCACCTGCGGGGTGATGGTTATTTGTATTTTTTTGCTTGTCTTACAAAATAAAGAACATCATTACTTTTATTTACAGTAAATTAATCTTTTAATTTAATCTTGATTGGATTGGTGATTGGGAACACTGCCTTCCACCCCCTCACCCCCCCCCCACCACACCCATCCCAAACTGTCGGCTCATCAGATAAGCATATGTAGCCCGCCATATTACTTGTCTCAAGTGATCTACTGTTACCAGGCCCTGCTGACACCAGTGTCTGCCATCACCACACAGATATTATGATTGACCTGCAGCAATTTCTAGTCTCCAGTCCATTTGAGCGCACACTATGGCAGCGAGCAACATATCGCTCTGCGGCCCTGCGTTGTCTGAGTTTATATTATCTCTGCCTCTGTCGATATTTACTGAGGCATTAAAGAGCGTGCAGCATGTCGCCACTTTATTTCCTGTAGCACTGCCTGCTCAGCAGGACAGGGGCTTCAGGGGGGTAGATTCTTACTGAAGGGTGTAACTGCTGCTACAAGATTAGGGTCTGCTAATTTCTAAAAAACATGTTGAGTCTGACTGAGTCTGCACAAAATGAGGTGGCTTAGACAAAGGCGCATGGCATAACGGTTTGATTTTGATTCAAATTTCTCGTTGTAAATGACTTCCTGCCTCAAGTTGTGAGCACAATGAACTGAATTGTGGAGATAATACAACGGTTGTATTATCAGTGGAAAAGGGCTGTGTTCATTAATCAAGTCGCACGAAAGATTTCTGAACAGCAAGACTCCATCACAAACCCCCCCAACAATTTCAATTTCAATTTCTTCACTAGTTTCTTGTTTTCTTTGGCTCTCTAAAATGTTATCCTGTGCAGGTAAAATCTCCTTTTGTGAGCTGGGAGAAGCTGTCCGTTAGAGCTGCATGATTAATTGTACTAAAATCAATATTTACGTTCAAATCTCATTCGTACACGACAATTATTTTGCTGTGTTTGGATTAGCAGGAGATCGGTTTCATTAAGCCAAACACTCGTAATTTCTCCCTAAAGTGCAAATTGAGATCAATATTAGTCCGAAAAAAGGGAAACCCGCTGGCGATGGTGAGGATCTCCAATCCAGTTCTGACATAAACGTACAATATACCAAAAATAAGGCTTACATTTTTTTTTGCTGTTACTTTTAGATTATAAAATGATGATGACATGTCAAAAGCACGTTGCAAGCAAATCACAGTTGCAGCATTGGAAGCTAACACTGCAAATGTGTTCAATATGATGAAGCAATCAAGGCCATAAAAAACTACCAGAGAAGCTCTGCTGCCTGGAGGATCTAATCTCTTGGTGTTTGGAGGAGAAAAAAGTAGTCTCAACAAAAACTTTCAAGGTAGTACCTTTTGGAGGGTTGTTACATTGCATTGCATTACAGTGTACAGGTGTTGCTATATTCTAGTAACTTCTACTGTGGGTTTTAACCAAGTTTACCCTTTCCCCAGTCCAGAGACATATTTAATTCAGTGTTGATATAAAAAAAATTGGGCTTAAAGCTGCGGTTGGTGATTTTGAACAAATTTTATTATAAAAAGTTATTTTTATAAAACTGTCACTATATCCTGACAGTAGTGCACGAGACAGATAATCTGTGAAAAAAATCATTTCCCTCTGTGGCCTCCTGTGCTCCTAATAGTATTTGCGAGATTTCAACGTGCCCAGACCAAAACAACCAATCAGAGCTTAGGAGTCTCTACAGCAGCTGTCAATCACTGCTTGCGAAACTCGATCGAACTTTGATCAAACGGTCAAACTAGGCAGCGCTGATGTAATATGAATCAATATTCTGTTACTGTAATGCCTATTTCTCTCCTCAAATGTCTTCAGAAACATAATTTAGTGTACTGTTTAGCTGTAAAATGAGAAAGATTGTGACCCGGCCGGTGGGCAGTGCTTGGTTTTGGCTCGACTGTTTTAAACACAGCGGCCGGATCACAAACTTTTTTTATTTTACAGCTAAACAGTACACTACAGGATGTTTCTGAAAACATTTGAGGAGAGAAATAGGCATTACAGTAACAGAATATTGATTCATATTTGATCAGCGCTGCCTAGTTTGACAGTTTGATCTGGGTTTGCGAGATCCGCGAGCAGTGATTGACAGCGGTGAAATCTTGCAAATGCCACAAGGAGCACAGGAGGACACAGAGGAACATGATTTTTTTTTCAGATTACCCGTCTCACGCACTACTGTCAGGATATAATGAAAGTTTTTAAAAATAATTTTCAAAGTTACTAACTGCAGTTTTAACAAAGCCTTAACATATGTTTCTATTTCTGCAAAACAGAAATGCCAAAGCCCTGTTTAATGATTTTTGTGTTTTATGTGCTAACACTAAGCTCACTGTTCGCTTAGCAACAGTAACACAGGTTTTCAAATGTTAACCAGCATCCCACCTACCTCCCATCTGATTCAACCCAAGTGCGATACACTCAATCTTCTATAGGCCCGGTGTCAGCCCTTCACTCTCGCACTAAGTGTTCTAAGCACTGTGACCTTTGTAGAAGATAAGCTTCCTTCGGCTGACTTGAAGAGTTTGGAATAACGGCCTCAACCATTAATTTATGGCATTGCTAACCATATGAGGGCTATGAGCCAAGGTTATTGACCTTTCACGCCTGTCACTAGTGATAGAGGAAGCCAGAGCCAGCAGGAAAATGAATCGGGCTGATTAAGGAGCTCGGCTTTGAATCAAACCGAGGGGGCAACTTTATTCTCCAGTTTTCCCTTTCATTTAAATCATTACTTTTTTACACTGTTTGACCAATTGTCTTCTGCCAGCGTAGAAATTGAGAGCACATACAGGCAGGGAGTTACACTGAATTATAATGCTCCTCTGAATGTGTCCGGGAGAGATCAGGGTGCAGTGCGTGAAATGCCTGACGGATTAACACTTGGAGCACAAAACGCATTACAGCAGCATATCTTCAACTGAGGTCATTATTATCAGATGAAGGATTTTGTGGACTTAGAATCACTAATCAAAGTTGAGTTGCAAAGGCGATTTTACTACACGGACGTCACAATTTTCTTTTCAATCGCAAATCTTTTTTTGTTTTTGTGGGCTTGTGATGTACTTTGTACATTTGTAGCTTTAAGACAAAGGAGGAAAGCCGAACGGGCAGAGAAGAATTTGAATAAAATGAAGCATGTAAAGAATGTTGCAGAGGAACAGAGCAACGGACAGAGAGGATTGAGCGCATGTTATTTCAGCCTTGTCCTCCCTCAGAGCTCCCAGTCTGTAAAACCTGGTGGGAGGCAAGGGAGGCATGCATTTATATTGGATCAACATGCTATGATGTTATTTTTCCAGCTCCACTACTAGTGTTTATAATCATACCCGGTCCCTTATGGGGTTCAACTAAAACCATTTTTTATTGACTCTGGAGAAGCTTATCTCGGCCTGACGCATTGTTTGTACATAGGGCCACAATCACATCCCAGTGGAAATAAGCAATACATAAAAAACAGAGAACTTGTACCGTAAATGTGCTTTAGTTATTAGAGGACGTTCCCCGGTGAGGTCCAACTTTAAGGACATTTTTAATATCGCACATTTGTTCCGTTCATACATATACCTCGGATTTTTCAAGTGGGCTGAGCTATAACCTCATTAAGAGAGCAAGAACAGAGACAGGACCACTGATGGTGCTTCAGCCAGCCTCTGTAGTATTCATTTAGAGCAGCTCGTTGAATTTTTCAAGTGTTTGTTTATTTGCAGCGAGATAGCCAGAGGATGAGGTAAAAAGGACCAATGCAGGAGAATTTAGTGCGCTTGAGAGTTTGTAAATGCGATGCGTACTTGTGTGTCGGGTCGACTTATTTGCATGCTGAGGTGGACTACTTATCAGGGAAAAAAAAGTTATCTTTGCCTGTGGGTTACAGGGGTACGTATGAGTGGGAGGGCTATTTTGGACCCGAAAAGCTCCATATCGCAAAAAAGCTTATACCTCGAGCGGCGACTGTGGACAAGTGGGTGCCAGCTGATGGGGAAAACATGCACTCAGGGTGTATGATCACACAGCAGCCAAATATGGTTGTCACTCTAAAGTAGAAGTTCACACACAGTTCAGTTACAAAAGAGGATGACCACCAAATGCTGCAAAAGCAAAGCTTGACAGCTGAATTTGAGTGTGTATATATTTGAACTCCGCATTATGTACTGAAAACCAGAAGTTGGCAACATCATAGTCGGCCTTTTTTTAACACTCTCCCCCTCCTTCCTCTTTGAGGCGTGAGTTGCCTTTTTCCATGGAAGATCCGGGCTACTCATAGCGATAGAGATGAGGTGTAACATCCTCATATTTTCAAATCCAGACGCTGGTTTTTTCCCACTACTGTTGCTCTCATTGTGGGAGACTTTGTGGTCTGGCACTTTACACTGAGCACTTTCCTAAAAGCTACTAAATTTGTCAGGAGGAAAAGCACATAAAGTCACTGTCAGTTTATCACAAACTGGTGGATAAAATCACACCTTTTGCTGTTTGAGCAATCAAGCCAAGCTTTAGAAAGCTAGAGGTGGCGCTATTTTTTGGTCGGTACAAATGTTGCTGTGGTTACGGGTGTTAATAATAGAGTGGTGCAGAAATGAGTCCTAAAACCCGAAAATGAGTTATCATTTTTGATCTTCCAGTTCCCTCGTCTTTTAATGGGTTTTTAGTTAGATGCCTGAAATAAGGTCTGTGGTTAACACAAGCTGAAGAGATTTTAACGTTTCGTTCCACGATATAAAATACGTCAGTAAATACCGCGCTCGTGAATTTTGAAGCTTTTACGTGTCTTAAAAAAGCCGTTTGCCAACAAGTGGCCAAATGAGACTAAGACTAAACACCATCCGCCGAACACCAGTACGCCTTTAGCTTGGTAGTGATGATGTGAAGTCATGCGACCGTGGTGTAGTTCGTTTATAACCTAACGTTAGCTTTTTTACTTCTGGTAATTGTATTTACACTTCAAAACTCATAAAGTGGTGTTCATTTGTGAAGTTTTTCTTGCTGAACAAAACGTGCAAGTATCATAAACGTTTGTTTGCCACAGCACAAGTCCAATGGAAAAATCCCATTGGCTTTTTGTTGAAGGAACCAGGGCGATGCTAACTTCTGGATTGGCCTACAAAAATACGTCATTCCTGCAACACTCTATGGATAAGGACATTAATTCTTGCTCTGATGTAGTAAGTAATTTAAAATCCATGAATGTGGTTGGTAGAGCTGTCAATCATAAACCTTCAGGATGAACACCAGGGCTGCCCCCCCCCCGTAGTCCATTAGTCATTTGGGTTCCAGTCAACAACACATTTTCAGTCAAAGATTCAGTTTTTCTGAAGAATGAGCTGTTAGTCATTATTCCTTCCAATAATGTTTTAGAAACTTTCCAGTTAAGTCATATTAAACATTGAGTCATTACTAGTAGACAAAGAACTTCCTGAGCCGAGAACAAAAACAGAAAGTAAACCATTCAGGTTGACATGACATTATTACTTTAGTATTTAGTGTTTGTTTAGAGTATCTCCCCCACCCTTAGCGCACACACACATACACAGACACACACAGCTTGTCCTTTTAAAGGGAATCTTATTGGATAAATAGCAGAAAAACAACTGCGGCGAACCCGTTTGAATGTTTCCCCTCTGTCCTACCAAGAATGTGTTGTCTAGGAGAGCCGAGGTCAAAAGACACAAACACGGCTTTGTTCTGCATTTACCGGGCTTATTCTGTGCAGAGCGTCTACAGTGGGCAACACTGGCACACATTGTTCTTTTATACATCTGTTGAAAGATGGGCTAGCTGATTGGAAGAGAATATTTATTCATGATTTATAATGCTGTAATGTTATTGCTTTCTTGACGGACGAGATAGTCACACATTCTTGTCTTGTAAATTGGAATAAGCTGAAGTTGTGCATTTTGGAGTTTTTCCTGGACATAAAAACAATCCAAACAGAAAAAAAAAAGATTCATGACCCACAGTGGCTACATATTGATGAGATCTGTGGCTTGTCAGTAATGGATATTTGATGATACAAGATGGAGTACAATAAAATCCACTTTTGTGTTTGATATTTTAGACTATGGACATGCAAGAATGACTTCAGACTTCAATATTATTCATAGTGTTGACTCCAGGGGACGGCACTAAAGTACAGCTGCGTAAATGACTATCCTGAGTGATAAGGCTGTCAAATCATCCCATTTTGAAGATGATTTGTCCACATTTTTGCACCACTTACAAGTATAATCCGTACAATCTCACAGGCAAAACAGTGTGGCTGTTGTTGCTTTTAATGGCAGACAAGCTAACAACCAGAGCCCTCTCACGCTGAGCACCTTATGAACAGGGCTGTTGCAGGCATTAAAGGCTATGTGAGTGAGTGTGTGCGTGTGTGTGTGTGTGTTGCAGTAGGTGTTGGACCCTGCTGACAGCTGGAACAGCATTCTATGAAACTCTTGGCCACAGCCAATGAAGTGTCTAGCCTCTCCTCAACGTATTCTCTGATCCCCGGCCTTCATTTATTGGTCCGTCTGCAGCAGTGCGCCTGGAAAATGCAATTGCACCAGCATTGATTTGTGTCTGTTTGAAATAAGGCGGTCCAGACAGTGGGCACATGCATAAGTGGGAGTTTTTTACCCCCCTTTTCTCTCTCTCATTCTATCTCCAATTCAACCTTGTCTCCTACAACATTACGTTCCCATACGACCAAAATATGTTTTAAAGGGAAACATATTTTCTCCCAGAATATGGTCGCAGTTTTAAACTGATCAACGTTTTCAATGGAAACAAAACAAAATGAAATGCAACAAAAATGCTTAGTTAGGTTCAAGCAACAAAACTACTTGGTTAGGTTTAGTAAATAACATCATGGTTTGGCTTAAAATGACTACGACATTGAAACAAAACAAAACCAAAATGCAACGAAACTACTTACTTCGGTTCAGGCAACAGAACTTCTGACAACAAAACGTCATGGTTTGGCTTAAAAACAAAACAAAAACGCAATAAATCACTACTGTTCTATCGGGACACTAACACCGGTCTCCTCGGGGGAAAGTCTAGTGTTAGTTGGACCCATCCACCTCCTTTCCCACCCGCCAGTAGTGGACTTTCTTGCTTGTTATACCCGTTATTATTCAACAACGTATTTTCATTCACGGTTGCTCGATATACTACGTCACCTGCTACACGCGACGCTCGTTGTACTACATCACTCGCTGCGGACATGTATTTCTGATACATAAAAGACAAACGTAATACGCGACAAAATACGTTTGCTTTCCGAACGTAACTGAGAATGCAGTTTAGTTGTATGGGAACATCATTTTTAGGCGATGTCCATTTCCCATCCCTTTCTGTCTCCTCCACCTCCATACTCAGTGTGCCACACAGGCGAGCCAATGGTTCCTTAGCCTCTTATCATGCCTTCCACCAGACCACCAAGGGGTCTAAGCATGTGTACACAGGCAGCTGTGCACCACTGTTCAACTCCTTTCTGTGTGGGATAAGTGGGGATTGGCGTGTACTCTGCCCGTCAGAGCGGGTTTTCATCTGCTCAAAAATGCGACAGCTGGGCAGAGCTTTTTTCACTCCTCCCATATGAGAAAGACGGACAGAAATGAGACTTACAGAGACAGGATGAGATGAGGGACATGGAGAGAGAGAGAGAGTGGGGTTGCCACAGCTTCCCGACTGCGGCTTGGGGCAAAGCAAATGTTGGCACATGTGTTATGAGTTAGCGCTGACATAACTGTTTTTAAGAGTGGCCTAACACATTAAAGATGTGCGGCTGGCTCCTTTACTTTCTTTCTTTATGCTGTAAACACTGAGCAGTAATGGGAGGAAGGGCATAAGAAGAGTAATTTATGTGCGGAGAAGCCTGAGATGAGCCCTCCCTCCGGGATTAATGGGAGTCTCTGTTCACAGGAAATATGAAAGGCCCTTTGTTGGTAAAGGGCTTGCTGCTGCCAGCAAATAACTACCCCCCGACATATCGAAAGTCCCCCCAACCTCTAAATTCATTGCCTCCTCTGCTGCTCATCCTTCACCCCCCTTTTTTTTTCTATAAGCCTATGTGTTTTCTGTCAAAGTCGCTCATTTATGATTCTACGCTGGGCCTGCTGTACAGAAGCCCAGGAGACACTAGCTCACGTTGTTAGTATTCACTGTCACTTCTAGAGTTCCGGCCATTGGGTGAGCAGAAGGAAGAGTGGGTGAAATAGTGCTGTACAGGTGGTGATTCATACTTTCACCATGTTCAGTCTTTTCCCCTTTCCTGTTTTCTGTCTGATGTGTTTAATTCCAAGACTCCCTATTATCATATCAGGCAGGGGAATAACTTAGCTTGCTGTGGTTAATGTGTGGCCAGTGGGCTGCGCTGGTGGTGACGGTTTATTTTTAGTATTTGTGCCGGTGTGTGTTGGTCTGCGGGGTGGCTAAGCATACCTCCTTAGGCTACGCTAAATAAAGAATGGCCTATCAGTGAGGGGAAATGACTGTTTGGCACTACACTGGCAGTGTGTCTTTCATCAGGTCACACATTGGTCTCCTCACACCTGCGGCTCAGGACAGGAGGGGGAAAGGCTGTTGGCAGGTGTTAATTGCTAAAAAAAGACTGTAGAAAACGAGGCATGAGGCTGTACAGTATATGTCTTTGCAGTATATTCTTCCTGGACCACGATAATGCGCAAGGCATTAAGCGTGCAATAAAAACACCTCTCTTGCTTTTTGCATGTCATTTGTACGCCGTGTAGTCTGTACTGACTGCAATGTAAACACTCCGTGTATATATGCTATGGTCAGAGTTAGTGTGGTAGAATAAAAAGCGAGAAAGAGCGCTTATGGAGGGCGGGTGGGGCGGTGCATGGGTCCAACAACCATACAACTTTTAACCTAGAATTCGGTGTTAAGAGACCGGTGCTTTGTTTTGTAAGCTACGTTTATCACATGTTTCTTAGTGATGCTTGCTTCTGTTGCGTTGTTTCCGTACGTATATTACTAAGTTCACGTACTTATTTTAAGTCCATCCAAGATGATTTTCCTAATCCTAACTAAGTGGTTTTGTTGCCTCAACCTAACTGCGGATGCTACTGTAATTTTGTTGTGTGGCGTACAAATGATGCAAAAACCCTAAAATGCTTCCCCATGACACGAGGACTGACCGTGTAATGTCGAGCTATCTATACTAGGGCTGTCAATTAAAATATTTAATCGCGATTAATTGCATGATTGTCTATTATCTGTTCAAAATGTATCGTAAAGGGAAATTTGTCAAGGTTTTAAAACACTTATCAACATGGGAGTAGGTGAATATGCTTGCTTTATGCAAACTATTGGAAATCAATTAACAACACAAAATAATGACAAAAATTGTCCAGGATTTCTTCACAGGTACTGCATTTAGCATAAAAAATATGCTCAAATAATAAAATGGCAAACTGCAGCCCAACAGGCAACAACAGCTGTCAGTGTGTCAGTGTGCTGACTTGACTATGACTTGCCCAAAACTGCATGTGATTATCATAAAGTGGGCATGTCTGTAAATGCGAGACTCGCGGGTACCCATAGAACCCATTTTCAAGTCACATATCTTGAGATCAGAGGTCCAGGGATCCCTTTGAAAATGGCTATGACTTGAGTTTTTCCTCACCAATATTTAGTGCATGTTTGGAGCGTTATTTCACCTCCTAACCTTATAATTGGTACCAATGGACTCCTTAGGTTTTCTAGTTTCATATGATGCCAGTATCTTCACTCTAGCTTTAAAATTGAGCCTGGTATGCCCTCCTGTGAGACCGGGTTACCTGAGCAGATATTTCACAAGGCTAAGAATAATTTCTGACCAGCAGTTTTATTTTGGCATCCCAAACCTAAATGGGAAGAAGGACGTATTTCACAATCAGTTGTTCTGTTCTTCGTCTTGGAATTTTGTCTTTGCTCAAGCACTTCAATAAAGTACACAGATTAATATGTTTGTACAAAAATCCTCTTTTTCTTTCAGTGGCTCTGAGCTTATCAACACTCTGAAAAGAGTTTCATTCTTCTCTCTCACTTGTCCAGCTTTTCATTTCAGCACATTGGAGGCTTTAACTTTTTTTATCTTATACATTGCTTGGAAGAAACATTTTACTGAAACATCTCTTTCACACCTGAATAAATCTAGAGTAGACTGATGTGTGAAGAGATTACAGTTGATTTTTTTTTTTTTTCTCAAAATACCAGCTCTTCTCTAAAAAAGAAATCTTGCCTTAGATTAAAAAGAATTGTTCCAGTTGTTTCTGAGCTGTCCGTGATAGCTTCAGCTGTGTTTGCCTTCCCTGCCTCAGGAGCTCCACAGTGAAAGCAAAGAATCTATTCGCTCCATATTGACTTCCCCAGGCTGTCTCCAATGGATTTGACATGGATAACGCGGTTGTGTTTGTAACGAAAAGGGGGGGAGGGGACTTAATAAAAGCAGGAGACCCAGTCTGAAAAAAAAAGAGGGAGGAAGAGTGAAACGAAGAACTTAAATGAAGAGGGCTCAACTTGGCAAAAGCCATGGGTTGTCAGGGGCAACTAAAATGGCTCTGCCTCCCTCCCCCCCTCCCTCTCAAGACAGCTCAGACGTAGGCATATAGTGGGACTGAATATGAGCCCAACACTGCGAGGATGAAACAAAATACACACATTGGATGTCTGCCTTTTTATAAATGATTTATAATTGAGTTTTCCCGGGCTCTGCTTGGAGTGTAGATGGAGTCGAGCTTTAATGAGCTCCATAGTTTCATGTTATTCTATGCTTTAATTGTAATACTGAGGACGCCATTCATTTGTTTAATTTACTAGACTGGGGGCCGATGGCTGGGGCCGACGTGGTGGGGGGGGGAGTTTAATGGCCATCCTCTGGAAAGGATAAGGCTTATTAGGTCTGATGGGCCTCCTGTCTCATATAACCTAATGTGGCCATGATAGACAGAGGATTCTGGGTTTGGATACATTGGACCTATAAATCCAAGCATATTCCCAGGCCCTGGGCTTTGTAATTGCCCATTATGGGCCGTGTTTGTAGATGGAGGGGCCAGATGTCCCCGATGTGGCTGAGGGTCCAACGTGGGCTTTGAGGTAGCTTGAGAGGAGGAGCACGGGCTGGACATTGCCCCTCATTAATGGGACCTGCTCTCTGCTAGGAGACCCATAAAAACCCCCTTTAATGTTCTTACCAGAGAAGCTCCACAATTTGCCCACAATTCCACAGCCGTAAAAAAAAAAAAAAAACGAGGAATTGAATTCCATATGAATTCTCTGCTGTCATAGCTCACGGCACCAGCTGTCTGTCCGTGTTAAAATCCAACCCTTGGGCGCCACTCGCCTCTCGGTTTGGTGTGTTCCATATGTTAGATTGATGTTAAAAGCTCGGCTCCCACTGGTCTACTTGAGCAGAAGACCTAAGCCTGATTGAGTGGGACATATGCGAGGGGGCAACATCAAACATTTCTGTATTTTGGTGTAAGATCACATGACCCTGGTGATGTTATCCTGATTGATTTATGATGCAAATGGGCTTTCTCATGTTACCACTCGCCTCAGTTCTCATTGTTATCCCTGTAAATATTAGGGGTGCAAGACAATAGTATAGTATCGCGATATTATGTGTTGTGATACTGTATCAGTTCTCCAAAACATTTTTATTGACGGGCTCAGCATCATATAAAACTAAAAACTCTATTGAATTGATTGGTACCAACCATGTCATACTAGCTTGTCATGAAAGAGGCGAAAATAATGCTCCAAAGTTACGCTAAATTTTGGCAAGGAAAAACGGGCATAGCCAATTTCAAAGCGGTCCCTTGACCTCTGACCTCTTGAAAATGGGTTTTATGGTGCCCACGAGTCTCCCCTTTACAGCCCACTTTATGATAATCACATGCAGTATTGGACAAAAGCAATGCAGTTTTTTGAATGCAGTATAAATGTTTTATTTTTGCCCATTCTAAAAATGGTATATTTCTGGTGTGTTCTTTATACTATAACACCTAAAATTAGATTTTAAAAACTGCAATATACTGCCTTGCTTACAGTATCTCAATATATTGAATCGTTACCCCCCGTATCATGATACGTTTCGTATCGCCAGATATGCACAGCCCTAGTAAATATACGTATAAGTGCACTTGGTTCCATGGAACTGGCTGTCATGAAAAGGTAATATAATTTAATCCAAGCACACACCGTCAGGGATAGTGTGTCAGTGTCATACTGTACATGCATGGCAGCACCCATCCCTCTCTGAACACCCTATCTCTTATTTGTGTTTGGGCTGTGAACTCCCGTGCACAGCTGCCACCGGGGCACGTCTGGGGGGGGTGTTCTGTAATGCCGATGACCTCCTAATGTGGATTCCAGTGAGGCAGAAAGGCAAATGTTTGTGCTTCCAGGTCTTCCTGGTATCCCGGGTCGCTACAGCTGTCATGTTATCCCCCTTCCTACCCGAAACCTTCCAGCTCAGGATGCAACACAATATCTGCTAGTGTGCGTCCCAGCTGCAGACACTTTAAGATATCTGCTGTTATTTTGACAGAAGCCTGCATACTTAATCATTAGCCTTCGGGCACAATAGCCCTCTTTGAGGCTCAAGTCCCAACCGGAAAAACAACAACTGTATTTTTCAAGGAAGGAATCTGATTCAATGCCACACTCTCCCATTAATGCTGAATGGACTTTACGTGAACTACACAATTTTACATAATGTACACTCCGAATGTGATTCAGGGTGAAAGGTAGTAAACTCTCTGCTTAGCTGCGCTTACCTAGTGTGCAAAAAAATCCTCCCTCCCACCAGCTCTTTAATTTCATTGTTTTATTTTCTGTGGAATGTTATGGCCTTGTTTGTATGCTGGTCATAATGAGTGCCGATGGAAATCTTATTTACACTAGATGGGTTTAGGAGTGTTGGCCAGCACAGTGGAAAGTGTCCCCTCTTTGCCAGTCTGCGGGGACCACACTGAGCTGTTTCTGACGGATGGGTCTTTTAATGTGACAACTGAAAGAAGCCCCACAGTTTCTACCATGGACCAGGATACAATAAAGCAGCTACTAGTAGAGCTCTGCTCCTACCCCCCTCCTCTTTCTCTTTGTTTCTCAAGGTATTTTTTTTCTGCCTTATATTGTTTCCTCTCCTCTCCTCCACAGCTCTCCTTACTCTCGGTCGAAAACCGATATGCAATAGACCGCTTCAGGTTACAGTGCAGGCTGCGAGATTCTTTTCAAATGGTAAACTCGGCGAATAACGGGATGCAGCAGAGGTGCGGGTATAGGGATGGAGGAACGTAGCACCAAGGGAGGAGCCGCTCTCCCCTTTTGCCGCTAGGCTAAAAGCATTCGGCTCCTGCCCATTGTGAGTCCTCACTCAAAGGGATTTGTGATGGGGCTGATCTTTGACCCCCTCTACGCCCACATTATGTAAATGAAAGTACAAAAGAGAGGGATGATACAATTTATTTTCCTACACAAACACAATTTCTTTTCGGTATGTCTGCCTTGATATTGGCACAATGTGACGCTTTAAAGCGGACGTGCACAATTTCAGTTGTCTCTACTATACTACTGCCTTAACTCTCAATATATGAACAGCTCAATATTTCCTGTGTGTGTGTTTACTGCTTAACAAATCAGTGTCCTGAGGCATCTAAACAGCATGGAGAGAAATATAGGAAGATAGACCTGTTGTCATGTAACTGAGCTTCCTCCATATGTTGTTATACTAGTGGTTGGGAAGGTAACCAGATCCCCCCCTCCCCATAAGCCCTCCCCTCCCAAACGCTGTTATTGTCCCCGTGCACAAAGGATGGGGGGATGTGTAACACAAGATGGAGCAACACGCTGAGGTTCATGGACAACGCCCTTTCCCAGACTGTATCTCTGTATATCAACTGACCATTTCTGGTCGTAGAAGTTTCAAATTTCACAGCAAAGAAACAATCCGGGAAAACAACTGCGACTGTCATTGTTGTGAACGGGTTCAACGTGAGTTTTCTGACTCGGGTCCTTGTCTGCCTGCTTTGGACAGGTGGTTGTAATGCAGCTATTACATTGCAACGTGTTTATTATAATAAGCCTCTAGGTGGTATAACCGTACCGCATTATATTGTGGTGACAACTTCTATGTTACGTCAGCCACAAAGGGAATAAACCTTATTAACAACAGATGTCTACAAACCACAACCAATTTAACTGATGTGGAGATGTGACAAACCGAGTCAGTAGCACATAACAGGACATAATACAAGGTGTTGTTTATGGTTTAGAGGTGATGTGAGGTCACTTACACGTGACTGATATGGATTACGTCTGGGTTGAACCTGTGTTCAGTATCATATTCTGGTTTTGAGTATCAAAGGGACAATGGTCTTTTCAACATGTTCACAAGAAAAGAAACATTTATTTTCCATTTTGCTGCAGTTTGTCTTACAAGAGACTGAAAACCAGTCTTCCCCTGCCTTTTGTGTGCAGGGTTAATGATTACAACAGCACTTCTTTTCACACTTCAGTGATGGAAGTTGCACAGCTGGACGAAATGTCTCTCAGGCTACATCCACACTAATTTGCTAAAACACCGTTTTAAAACTGAAACGATCTCCGTACACACAAGAAAAAACATTTTAGAAATAATCTCCATTCATACTAACACGCCTGAAAATACATATCACATAACCATTCATTTTCTCTAGGCATGCGCATGCCGGTGTAAAAAAGGAAGCTGATTTGTCAGATTTGGATCGCTTAGTTACAGCAAATACATTTTGAGTATTATCGTACTTTCTATAATAAAAAAGTCAAGAAATGCGGTCAACACACGTCTCACTCGTTTCCCCTCGGGTTTGTTGTGGTCTGTTCTCACACTCATATCTCTGCCAGGTGGCTGGAAGTCCCCGTCGTACTGGAGAGTAAATTTATGCTTTGTACATTTACAGTTTCTTTGTGAACTTCACAGTGGTTGTACAAAACAAAATAAGAATTAAAGCTGCAAGCAGCGATGAACGGGCCCTCGCCCCCGCGGGCACGTTTGGGGAACACGCAGGTCTGGGGAACGCGCACGTCGGGGTATCCGCTGTCGTCCATTCCCGTGAAAGTCGGAAACTGCACACAGACCGGCACCCTTATAAATCATGTCAACTTTGGGGATGATTGGACAATGTATAGTCAATTTACAACAACTTCCTGTTTCCTGTAGGGGGCGCTATGACTATCACGCATAATACCACGTCCATGTCTTCAGGCCTGGACTCTTATAAAATGTGTCAAATTTGGGGAAGATCGGACAATGTATAGTCAATTTACAACAACTTCCTGTTTCCTGTAGGGGGCGCTGTGACTTTCACTCATAATGTTACATATATGTCTTTAGGCCGGGACTCTAATCCAGTTTGTGAAATTTGGGGCAGATCGGACTTTGTAAAGTCAAGTTATAACAGCTTCATGTGTCGTGGCGAAACATCAAAGTTCGCAGCGCCGCCACAACAACGCCGTTTTGCATAAACACAAAAGCTTCGCAATTTAGCATCATGAAGGTGTTGAGATTCTGCTGCCCGACTTTGAGATGGATCGCTTGTATCCTCTAGGAGGAGTATCGCAAAGTTCCACACCTATAAAGTGACAAAATGGCGACTTCGCACATGACCTATGACATCACCGTTCGAGCGATCAAAAATTCCTTCGCAATTTAGCATCACAGTGGTGGGTGGGTTATACCACCCAAATTTGACGCGGATCCGATAAACTCTCTAGGAGGAGTTCGTAAAAGTATGCATAAAATACATGAAAAACGCACATATTCCAAGATGGCCGACTTCCGGTTGGGCGGAGCTAATGAAACCCAATTAGGAATATGTTTCAAATGATGAGTGGGATATGCCTACCAAATTTGGGGCAGATCGGACAATGTATAAGCAATTTACAAGATTTCCTGTTTCCTGTTGGGGGCGCTATGATTTTCACTGAGAATGGCACAAATATGTCTTCAGGCTTGGTCTCTCATCAAGCTTGAGAAGTTTGAGGCTGCTCTGTCCATGTAAAGACCAGTAACAACAGCCTACTGTGTCATGGCTAATATTCAAAATTCACGTACGACATCACCGTTCGACCGATCAAAAATTCCTTCGCAATTTATCATCACTGTAGTCTGAGGGTTAGACCACCCAAATTTCAGACAAATCCGATGAAGTCTCTAGGAGGAGTTCGTAAAAGTATGCACGAAATACAAAAATGACGTGAAAAACACAAAATCCAACATGGCGGACTTCCGGT